>PUQB01000995.1:0-62954 GCA_003024785.1 Selaginella tamariscina
CTTTGTCACCAGCGTGCTTAAACTGTGGCTTAAAGTTGGTCAAATCCTCGTCTTTATGTTCTCTTTCTTGTTCATGTCCTTTTAACTTGTGGCATTCCCCCGACCGTAACTCTTGGCTTGATCGCAGTAACCATGGGCGTGGTACGCTGCTTTTTCCACAGTTAAAGAACAAAAAATCCATGCTGCTCCTTTATTGCAAATGTCAGATTAGGGTTTATGTGAAAGGGGATTCTTTACATCGCCAAAGCTCTGGTATTTTCGGTTGTGATTCTGATTCATTTTATTCTCAAGGCTTTTCCTGATTAATCTGCTGAGATTCTTCGCCATTGAATGACTACAATGTGGGTGGGTGCCTGCGCCGCCAAAGAATACGAAGTGATTTCTTTGTTAATTTTACTATTTAATCATTAATGAAGATTAACATCAGAAAATTAGGGTTTTTACCTGGTTGTATATATATATATATATATAACATAAGTTCTCCTTTTCCAGAGTCATTTGTGCCACTTAACAGATTTGATATTGAATCTCTTTAAGCTTTTTGAACCACGTTTATCTCTGGAATATAAGCAGCTTCCTGAGAAGCAGAAGTTACCATCAGATCACAGTAATGTGTGTGTGTGTGTATGGATATATAAGTATTTGTAATTATTTTCATTGTATATTTTATAATTTATAAATATTCTTTTAGGAATCGCCTAGTTTGTTCAGGACTTACTGAACCAGGTGAGCCTCCAATCGTGACATCCGAGCCTCTTGTAAGTTTAGGTGTTATATAGACATACATTTCATTGTTCTGTGACTGCGAGCATGTTTAGGGTTTATGTACGCAGAAGGACACACACACACACACACACACACACACATATATATATATATATATATATATATATATATAATCTTTGTTTACTCGTAGTAGATGGAGGAGGCTGAAGTTCATGAAGTGGTAAAAGATGAAGAAGAGGAAGAAGAAGCAAAACCTCCTAGCTTTGGGAAGGTCAGATTTACATAGAGTATAGTATAAATACCAGATTATATAACATAGTCTAATCTATTGTTAATATACTTAAAATGATAGACTTTTGGTATATATGAAGGTGGCCAAGGACGAAGAAGAGGAAGATAAAGAAGAAGAAACCACGAAGCTTTGGAAAGGTGTGTATAATATTATACTATGTCATGGTACAGTATATTATATAGTATATCACTAGTATATAATACATAAACACATTAATATTTGTTTATGCATAAGGTGGCAATGTCAGAAACGGGTGTAAACTCTTCCAAGCCTTTTCCAACAGCATTTGCAGCTATTACTCTCTCACCATGGTTAAGGCCCTTTATTCGAGTTCCAAAGCTGACCGGGTAAACCTCTGCTAACTATATTTCAGTAATCTTGGTTTATATATACATATGTAACTAACGTTTGTTATTCATTTTGATAAGATTCACAATGTTTTGGAAATCCAATGGTTTCTCCAAAGTCTGTGAAGGTGAGGTATTATAATTATTTGGGCATGGTATATTACGGATTATTAGCACACTAATATGCATGAGTAGATACGCTTATTACTAATCTGTGACGTACATTTTGTGAAGTTAAGCTGTAGTCCTAGAACCTTCATCCGGCTTCAGCACGGACCAATCATAACAGTCGGAGAGCATCTGAAAGGATTCATATCTCTAAGCACAAGGTTTTGGATCTCTATATGGTATTTTTTCATGTTTATCTATATTAAATGTGATTTTGCAGAAACCTTGGAAGAAGAGGCTGCTAAACGAGCGGATTTATAATGATCTGGATCATATCTTCTCAATGGCAGTACTAATAAACTGAGTAAGTTGTATGAATAACATAACAAGGACAGTGTGTTAAGAGAGTAATATGAAATGCTTAATAAGGCAATCACGAGGCTTTGTAGCATTATAATACTATAAATTTAACACTATAATATCTTTGTGAGTGTCCACACTGTCCCAGACAGCGCTAAAACACGTGGAACATGCGCCCACGCAACTGCCTTAAACTAGACTCTCTTGTTTTAGCCATGTATATATGTGACTTTTAACGTGTGTGTGCGCCCCGTGTGTGTGTGTGAGAGAGAGAGAGAGTGATATAGATAGAAGTCTAAGCAAGGTGGCAAATCCAACCACACACTTAGCACTGACACCAAACTTTGTTGGCTCGTTACTGTCCAACATCGTAGGGTGGAGGGAGTTTGCCATATTCCTGATTGCACTAGGCTTTGCTCATTACATTGTTTTGTTCGTCACCCTGTTTCAGACGTTGCCTACGAGCGAGACACTCCCAAAGGAGCTGCATCCTGTTTTCGCCAGGCTTATTCACTTTGTCGGCCTTTTCCTTTTCATCTTATTGGTACGCACTTTGTTAAAACTTGTGTCGATCAGCTGACTCGAGCATGCTTATCAGATTGTGCGGCTTAACTTCTTCAGAGGATTCAGGTGAACTAAAATAATTAAGCACACCACTAATAAACCACGCTGTATACAGGTTTTCTATTGCATGGTACGTTTCCAGTGGCAGCGATGGCAATGACAGCGAACAGATATGGACTGGAAGTGTCGGGGTGCTCTTCTTGTATTGTCCCTCTTGGAGGAACCTTCTTCCAAACGACATGGTCATTGCCATTACCCAAGATTCCTACAGTTATATTGTACGCAGTACACGTATCTTTACGACAAAGGATTACGATAATCAAGGTGATGAGGAACGTCCACGTCTGCGTTGCTTGCGTGTACAATTGCTACCGATAAGAAGGTGAAGAATGCCTCCCCCAAACATCCACTGTCCGTAGATCTTCACCTACATCCATCTACACAGGTGGTTGTACTGTACACACGCACGCACGAACGCACCTCAAGGCCAAATACTGGGCCCATGAAGATGCAAAGTAGACTGGGATGAAGGTGTTTGGCTATGTCCTTCGGAGTACTAATTGTGAGCAGCATTGCAGCAACCCAGGGAGCATAGAAATAGTTGACTCTCACGGGGTGATAAAACTCACGTCGTACGGCTTTAAAGTAGAAAATACACTTGAACAAGTAGGTGACACATAATATCGAGTGTACCAACAACCCGATCGACCACAGCACAAACAGAACCTCCCTTGGTACATTATCCAAGTACCTGCATACGTAGATTGATAATATATCGGTGCTGCAGCTGTAACAAACCTTAAAGAAGACTTATCGTGGAGCTCGGCCCAGAGAACGGATTGAGCTGATAAGCCGATGCTAACACCGAATGCATTGGCAGGGAAACGCAGCAAGAACTGGCATTGCTGGTCTTGTGGTGAAGAAGGTTCTCGGAGTCCTGGAAATAACGAGTTTATACAAACCTTGACTCATAAATGCTCCAACCTTGAGAACTTCGAGCTCGGGACCCTGTAACGCATCGAAGAATCTCCCAGCAGGTACTTCCTCCTCTGTTTCAAGCTCATCTTATCCAGAGTGAACATTAAAAAACAGATATATGAATGTCTTTCTTGTGTGTGTCACCTTGGACTCTGGAAGATCTTGTCTTGAACAAGTTGTAGTTTAGGGTTGTGGGATGGGTGTGGGTTTTCATTGCTGGGGCCTGCTTCATTTTCTTCCTCTTCGTCTTTTTGTCCATCTTCCCTAATTTTCCCGCAAATGCGGGCATTCACGTGAAACCGGACAGTTAGCCAGCGTGGCTGGCTTACGTGGCCCTCAATTGTCAACTGTCTTACGTAGATGTCAGCAAATAGAAACTGTTACAGATTATTTGGGTTGCTTTACAACGAGAATCAAGCAGTTGCAAATCATATCATTTTGTGACTTGCAACTTAATTTCAAATTGCTACACACACACCTTTGCATACTTGCAATTCTAGATCCATTTTATTGTGGATTTTTGACAAAATGTTAATTATACAGCACCTATGTATGAGATGAGAGTATAATCTCTCTCTCTCTCTCTCTCTCTCTCTCTACACACACACACACACTTACTTTGAAAATAACATAAAATGGCACACACACAGAGACAGTGTATAGTTTGAAAAAGAAACTATTATACGATACATTTTGAATAAAGAGAATTTCAATCTTCAAAGGTAAGCAACGCGCTGTTTTACGCAATTCCAACCCATCAAACGTGTAGTCTCCTTCCTCGACCAGCCTTCTTGGATACAGGTAACTCACACGCACACACACATTACAATCTCATTCGCAAATAAATAAATGCACAGCATATTATATATAGTTTGTACACACACACACACATATGTATGTTCATATAAGTTCTTTGTTACAGTCATGAGAAGAAGACGCCCAGGACTTAACACTTGGTGGGGACCTTGCAGAGATCGAAGCCTTCTGTCAAATACAGAGACTTGCAGACCTGCTCCTGGACTCCCTACCCAGGTACTGATGAGCAAAATACCAATCATATCTTTTATATATCTTATACACACATACGCATAGTGTACACACACACATATGTACTTGAGGCTTCTATAATAAGATTAATATCATCCTGTGCGTCTGGTCTCATATACTACATATATATAGTAGTATACACACAACATACACACACATATATTTGTACTTAGTGAAGTGTCACCCAGTTTATAATGAAGTGTCCATTTCGGTGTTTATCACAAGACTAATTTAACTAAAACTTACGCTAAATCTGCTTGTGAAGGTTTGAGTGGCTTTTGGAGAACAATTTTAAGACCATTGTCAATTTACGAGCAGAAGTTCTTCAGAATCAGTGATTAAATCCGTAGTCTAAAAATGCTATGGAAATGTTTAATTACTAATTTAATTATTAATTTTAATTATTATTTAATTTATTAATTCGTAACATTTTTTTATTATGGCATATCACTGTTCAGAATGAACTTGCTGAGTCAGCCCCCCTTATGACGTGTTTACGTAACGTTAAAGATACATTTAATATACATTACTCATAAACGGGCTGTAGCGCAGATCAGACGTGAAGGAACTGCAGTCAAGATGTTGCCTGCTCCTTGTTCCGCTTTCTATTGGGCAAGTACCTTGGGCGCTACGGCTCGTCCGATCGCAGTAGATGGCCCGATTGGGCAAGGAACAAGTCCGGCTTCATCTAGATTTCTTGGCTAATCCAGCATCTGCGCCATGAAAGAAAAAGCAAGGAGCCCGTCAACTTAGGAAGGATTTGTAATTTACAAAAAAGACGAAGAGGAAGAAAATGAAGCAGGGGTAAAAACCCAGCAATGTATTGCTGTGATTGACTTACGAGCGTGCAGGAACATGTATAACATAGACTGCAAGCAATGACATTATTGTTATTGTCTAGCGGGAGTCATAACCTGCCAATAACTAAACACGCCTAAACATCCTCCCAGATCCACCATCCTTACCAAACTGCAATACGCTATCCATCCAGCACCTTTCCCTCCTAAGTGCAATGCATATAGATAAAACTGATGTTGATGTTGACGGTGATGCATGGTTGTGCGAGCGTGCAAGCTCTGGAAATAAAGTGATGTATTAAGAATCAGTGCTAGTAAAAGTCTCTGCATAACATAAAATCAGCTCTTCAGGGCCAGTTTTTAAGGCAGTTCTGACCATCATGCATGCTGTTCTTTTTCGAAGACAATGTGACCTGGCTTTCCTGGAATTGAAACTTCCTCAACCATTGCTTATAACATGTTATTTAGTAAGAATTTCTTCTCAAGGACTCCTTGCTTCTTCCAGAACCCTTTGGAGGCAGGCCCATACAAGATCTCAACTCCCTTAGTGACTTCATGTCATTAGCGTTTTCAATCATTTCCAAAGTCACCTAAAAAATCATAAGAAACATAACAAATAGATGAATACTTAGTTACTTAGTTGAAAACTATTACCCAGTGACCATGGTCAGGAGGTTCTCAGTCACAGAAGGCTTTTTAAAATACTCTTCTTGTACCTTCTTGTAAACGAGAAGGTACGCATCACACGTGAAAATCTCTCCTCAGCACACCTAATATGAACTGTAAGAATCATTGACAGGACTTAAAAACATACCAACATATCATAGTTGTGGAGTCGTTGAGTACTTCCCACTTTACATATAAGCAGTGTTGTCATCAGTTACGGGCCTTGCTCCTTGATGGTTGCACACTGCGTACAGTTCATACTTGGTGTCACTGAACTGGAAGTCAACTGGGAAATCCACAAATCGCATATCTTTAACTGACACCGTGTAGCGTGCCAGCTGAATTACCATGATCTCGGAAAAGGAAACATTGTGTTTGCACTTGTGTCCGCATTTCTCACGCCCTGTAAAACAAGAAAATGCAAAAATTCAGGTAGAAATATAAAACGCTTACTCTTCTGCAGAAAGACGGATGCAATCCTTGCAACGTAGGCCGATCGCCAGGTGGGATCATAACTGGCAGTGTTTTCCATAATGTAACAGTAACAGGTCTTTCTTCTCCACAGTGGGAACATCTCCCGGCAGGCGTGACCTTTGTCTGCAAATAATCATGTAACTGTGAAAAAGTATGAAGTTACTTACTTCGAATCGCTGCTAGCTTCCTCTGGCAAAAGGTTGATTATATGATCGAGGAATTCCTGTAGTAAGAGCGTTAGAACAACTAGATTTGCGGACATACAAACGGGCACCGGTCGTGGGTTTTGATTGTTGTGGGGGTGGTCAACCTCAGCGACAGTGTTGCGAGTGTTTTGCACAAGGCATGCCCCTCCCTCTTTCCGCTCGCCGCCTACAAGTTTTACCTAAAGCGTTTGTTGGTGGACGTCCGGATTAATACTTAATGCGTTTGCATTTGCAAAGTGGTTGAATGTCTATTGTGTGGTACACGTTTGGGATTGCGACTTGGAAGTTGTTTGGGATACGTATGGATTGTTACTTGTATTGTTAGTGTGTTTTCATTGGCATGGTGGTGGAATGTCTATTGTGTGGGGTTCTAAATGGGTTGTTATGAAAGGACCATCGCAAGGAATAAACAAGAACCATCGTAAAGACATTGAAAGATAACCCGGTGTGACAATGGCATGTTAGCCCAGGGTTGTCTCCGTGGTTTGTTATAAAATTTTTGTGTGGGGTATTTAATAAAATGTTATTGTTCTTAGTTATGATTCATTTAGATTACGTTATGAAATGCACTGTTTAATTAAATTGTAATGTACTTTATTTAAGAAAATGTATAATGTTTCTCGTTCGTACTATCCATGGGTGTCGCTCATTTTTATAAATCACCACAGCTCGAACTATTATTGTCTCACAGGGTGTTAGTAACAATTTGACATGACGATAGGAGTTGGAGCTTTGGTTGGTTTTTTTGGAATTTGAATTGGCATTTGGCATTTGGCTTTTGGCAGTTCGGAGCTATGTGTTGATAGTAGAATTACATGTAATGCGTTTACACACTAAAAGTTCAGACAAACCAAACAAAACAAACTATGTAATATACATGTGCTAATAGGCAATTTAGGATTTGGAATTTTACATTGTGCATGTGTGAAATACATTTGGCTTTTGACATTGCAGTACAATATATGCATATGGCATTTTGCATTGGAATACGATAGTTGGGTTTTAGGATTGTATATGGCATTTGGCATTGTAATATGGTATACAGCATACGGCATTTGGCATTGTAATATGGTATATGCCATACAGACGGCATTTGGCATTTAACATTTTGAATTGGTGTGTAAGCATTTTGAATTTGGCATTTTGCCTTTAACACAACATACGGGATGCAAAACACACAACACAGACATGCAAACCAGTCACGAAGTCAGACCATACCTCAATTGAAATGCTCCTCATGGTCATGTTCCTCTAAAAGTTCACGTTTCTAGAACATTAAAAAAGTTCTTAAAAAGAAAAGAACAAAAAATTGGAAAATAACCTCAAGGAAGTTAAATTTACTTTGATGCTTTTTGCAAGTTTGTTGTCTGTATGTTGTTCATCATGTCCAATTTACATATTGCAATTCGGACCTGTACAAAAACAACCAGATGGAAAAAAAGTGATTGTGTATTAAAATAAAAATAAACAAATTACCTTCGTGAAGGGCCAATGGCATGTGTTAACAAGGAGTTGTTATTACCACTAATCCACAAAATGAGCTCAGAACGAGCCAGTTAGAGCCTAATAATTAGGCCAATCAAAAAAAATCTAGGGGAGTTGGGAATTTCGCATTATGCATGTGGCATTTGAAGGACGCATCATATGGCATTGGAAATGGCATATGTTATTGGTAGCATGTGGACTAACCTTCTTTGAAGCATTTGAACAAAATATTGCCACATGAAGTGCTCCCCATGGTCATGTTTAGGTGACATCCTTGTAAAAGCATAACAATTCTATGATAAAAGAAAAAAAATGAACAAAATTGAAAATAAAACCTCAAGAAGTTCAATCTTACTTTGATGCTTTTGCAAGTTTGTTTGTTGTATGTTGTTCATCATGTCCAATTTACAATTGCAACGGACCTGTACAAAAAACCGAATAGAAAAAAGTGATTGTGTGTTCGAAATAAAAATAAACAAATTACCTTTGTGAAGGGCCAATGGCATGTGTTGACAAGGAATAGTGGTTGTTACACCACTAATCCACAAAACGAGCTCAGTAAAGAGCCAATTAGAGCCTAATAATTAGGCCAATAAAAAAAAAATCTAGGGGAAGGAATTTTGCATTATGCATGTGGCATTGGAAGGACACATTCCTCACGGTATATAAGGAAAGTAAGTAGTGTGGATCAAATATAAGGACGATGAGCTTTCTAAGCAAGAAGGAATCAAACAAGCAGAAGATGACATCTCTACAGCTTCCACAACAAGTCAAAAGACATCGAGTTGACATCGAGAGCTTCATATCAAGCTCTAATTTTGACGACACCCATCGATACCAGACAACGGTAAGAAGAAATTAGTGTTTCCGTTGTTCAATGAATTTTGGACCCTCGCCAAGAGGGGTATAGAGTTCGATGACTAGCTACAGAAGAGGAGTGTCACCAATTTGTAACGTCAAATGACACAAAGATTTCTGATAAACAACCAATATACACTAAACACATACCTATTACGTTTTTTGGGCGTCAACAAATAGGAGTACAATGAAAAGGACAACAATTATGCAGACAAGTTAATAACAAGGAGAGCCAAATCAATTTTTGGGCCAAACACCAACTCCTTCAACCTACGAATGCTTGTGTTTGGATTATGTGGCTTTTGACACGGCCTATCCATTCAGGATACCTCATCTTCAGTATTGCCGAGGTACTTATGACTCCTTTCAATGTTCCTCCCAATGCCTTGGACAGATTGTTTACGATCTTTTTGTGAGTGGATCTCTTGCATCGTATGAGAATCTTAATCCAAACACAAGCATTTGTAGGTTGAAAGGAGTTGGTGTTTGGCCCAAAAATTGATTTGGCTGTCCTTGTTATTAACTTGTCTGCATAATTGTTGTCCTTTTCATTGTATCTCCTGTTTGTTGACGCCCAAAAAACGTAATAGGTACGTGTTCGTAGTGTATATTGGTTGTTTATCAGAAATCTTTGTGTCCTTTGACATTACAAATCGGTGACACTCCTTTTTTGTTGAGAACCCTGTAGCAAGTCATCGAACTCTATACCCCTCTTGGCGAGGGTTTAGAACGATGAAAACACTAATTCTTCTTACCGTCGTCTGGTATCGATGGGCTGTCGTCAAAATTCGAGCTTGATATGAAGCTCTCGATGTTAACTCGATGTCTTTTGGCCTATTGTGGAAGCTATAGAGATGTCATCTTTTGCTTGTTTGATTCCTTCTTGCTTAGAAAGCTCATCGTCCTTATATATAATCCACCCTACTTATTTGTCCTTATATACCGTGAGGAAATCCGTTTTTGGCTTACAAGAATCCTTTTGGATTTGGATAAGAAACCTTTTGATATGGATTAGGATAAGGACAAGAATTCTTTTCACATAACTTTTTAAGATAGGGATAACAATCCTTTTTAAAAACCTTTTTTGGATTAGGGTTAGGCAAAACAAAGGTTTTGACAAACGTTTGTTATTTGGATTATGATTAAGGATAGTCAACTCTTTGACATAACGATTTGTAGAGATTAAACAATTTTGCACAAGAACTAAATAGTTAGTAATATCTGAAAAAAGAATCTATAGGAGGGCGTATTTAAATGTGGTGTTTCTGCAAACTTTTATGTGGCCGACTTATTTATCTAATCCAATTTACAAAATGTACTTTTGACAACTACAACGCAAACCGGATGGATAAAACCGATTGGATGTTGTTCAAACAATATTGAATAGGAAAATTGACAGATTAAATTTCATATATAAATTTCATTTCAATCAACAATAATGTATTCTACTTAACAAGAGGTACAATTATAGACGATGACAAGTTTTGCTGGTACTATTCTTTTATTCGAGAATTGCTCACGTTCATGTTCATGAAATATGTAATGTTACTGCATGTACGAGGCAGAATTGTATATGTAAAAAACAAATTGTATAAAAAACAGTTAGTGTGTGTTTATAAAACAAGTTTTGAAATAAACTGCATAAAAGAGCGGTGAAGTGTGTGGGAATCGAAATTTGACATTTTGTATTGGAAAAAAACTATGATATTGACAACAAACTTAAACATAATGCAATTACAAGCTAGAAAACCAATAGTAAGCAAATAAATGCAACAATCAAGAAACAAATAGCATTTGCAAATGAAACGTGGCATTTGAAAGATAACATTTGAATATAGCATTTGGCAATTGGTAAATGGTATTCAAATACAGCATTTGGGAATATAACACTTTGCATTGGAATATGGTATATGGCATTTTAAAATAAACTTGTATTCAACTTTTTGGAATGAAATACTGTATATGGCATTTAGCATTGGAATACGATTGTAATATGGAATACAGTATGGAATTTGGCATTACGCTTGTTAACAGAACACATATAATGCAGACCACATTTCTTACCACTGCATCCTGTTGTGTGGACCAAGAATATTTTGGTGGCATTTTGTTAGCTAATATTTTGCAGACGTTGAAACTCTGTTGCAAACAAGTTCCATTAACAAATATTGAAGTTCACTATCATAAATTGCAGCACAAGCATCGGTGAACCCTAGAGTTATTGCAAGACATTGGAAATATAACAGTTATTTCCCAAGTTTAAAAGACTTATAGGTTCAACCACATTGTCCAAGGGAATTTTTATAGCACCAGCAGTTTTTAACGAACATTAACATGTCTCTAATCCCTTGGACCTTGCGTGCACAACTCCATCCTGATCTACAATGGCATTGTGAGTTCCTCTCGACATGATTGGCTCGCTTCCAATGTTCTAACTATTGCCACCGATTGCATCCTTACACCATCACTAGCAAGTCCAAATATAGGTTTCATAGGAAGACTTTCATGGAGCTGGCGGAGGTTCACATGTTGAGCAAGCTGCTCCAGTTGACCGAGTGTAGTAATGTGTAACTCTGCTGATTTGCTTAAGTCTTCACACCATTATTTCATCTCCAAGAAAAACAAACATGCTGCCTTGTGAATGCCTCCAACGTGCAGTAATGTGTAACTCTGCTGATTTGCTTAAGTCTTCATACCATTATTTCATCTCTAAGAAAAACAAACATGCTGCCTTGTGAATGCCTCCAACGTCAAGCCATTCATTGTCCAATTCCATGTTGTTTCTCACTTCAACAACCAAAATTCCATCAAGTAGCTTTATCAACACCAATAACTTGCAGTTTTGTCTTATGAATGAGCATATACGATTGGTTTGTCTTCATAAGATGCTTTGTCACTAGAAATAAATTCTTTAAAAGTTGAAGAGAAGACTCATACATGGCAACTGCTTCAACCGTGCTCTCAGCAGGGCATATTAACAGTTGCATTCCCTTCAACTCCTTTTAGATGGTGTCAATATGTGTAGAAGACGCAATATTAGTAAAGCACTCTTGAGGACATAGGGACATGGAATTATACATTAATCGCCCAAGCACGTTGTGCTCCGCCTAGCCTAGGAAAGGCTAGACAAAAGGTAAAGATCACATCCCTAATGTTAACATCTATAGCTCTATGTCCGTGCCAAAAGGTAAAGATCACATCCCTAATGTTAACATCTATAGCTCTATGTCCGTGCAGAGCTTCTTCAGCCAAAGCAATGAGTATCTCGCATACCCTATCATCATCAGTGCACACATTTAGGCCTTCCCTCAATAGGGATGTGATCTTTGCAGTTCTAGACATAGCATAAAGGCCTTGATACTATGCAAAGCTTTAAAATACCAAAATTTTGACAGAAGAGTATGAACACACCATCAGTGACAACAAAAAATGCCCAATCTGGGTAAATGCTGGCAACAAAAATGCCTGATAGGTAAATGCTGCAGAGCCACCAAAAATGCTCATTCTGGACAAGTTACAGATCCTTCCTAAGCTGACGGGCTCCTTGCTTTTTCTTCCATGCACAGATGCTGGATTAACCAAGAAAGCCGGACTTGTTCCTTGCCCAATGGGCCGTCTACTGCAATCGGACGAGCCGTAGCCTCAAGGTACTGCCCAATAGAAAGCGGAACAAGGAGGCAACATCTTGACTGCAGTTCCTTCGCTTCTATCCACCTATGAGTAATGCATCCTAAACGCATCTTAACGTCACGTAAACACGTCGTATCGGCTGACTCAGCAAGTTCATTCTGAGAACTTATGGCTCGTAAATGACAATGGTCTTAAAATTGTTCTCCAAAGCCACTCAAACCTTCACAAGCAGATTTAGCGTAAGTTTTAGTTAAATTAGTCTTGTGATAAACACCGAAATGGACACTTCATTATAAACTGGTGACAACTTCACTAAGTACAAATATATGTGTGTGTATGTGTGTGTATACTACTATATATATGTAGTATATGAGACCAGACGCACAGGATGATATTAATCTTATTATAGAAGCCTCAAGTACATATGTGTGTGTGTGTACACTATGCGTATGTGTGTATAAGATATAAAAGATATGATTGTATTTTGCTCATCAGTACCTGGTAGGAGTCAGGAGCAGGTCTGCAAGTCTCTGTATTTGACAGAAGGCTTCGATCTCTGCAAGGTCCCCACCAAGTGTTAAGTCCTGGGCGTCTTCTTCTTGACTGTAACTTATATGAACATACATATGTGTGTGTGTGTGTACAAACTATATATAATATGCTGTGCATTTATTTATTTGCGAATGAGATTGTAATGTGTGTGTGCGTGTGAGTTACCTGTATCCAAGAAGGCTGGTCGAGGAAGGAGACTACACGTTTGATGGGTTGGAATTGCGAAAACAGCGCGTTGCTTACCTTTGAAGATTGAAATTCTCTTTATTCAAAATGTATCGTATTATAGTTTTCTTTTTCAAACTATACACCGTCTCTGTGTGTGCCATTTTATGTTATTTTTCAATTTGAGGTTGAGCTTCCAAAGTAAGTGTGTGAGAGAGAGAGAGATTATACTCTCATCTCGTACATACTAGGTGCTGTATAATTAACATTTTGTCAAAAATCCACATAAAATGGATCCAGAATTGCAAGTATGCAAGGTGTGTGTGCAATGGTAATATGTAGCAATTTAAAATTAAGTTACAAGTCACAAAATGATATGATTTGCAACTGCTTGATTCTCGTTGTAAAGCAACCCAAATCATCTGTAACAGTTTCTATTTGCTGACATCTACGTAAGACAGTTGACAATTGAGGGCCACGTAAGCCAGCCACGCTGGTTAACTGTCCGGTTTCACGTGAATGCCCGCATTTGCGGGAAAATTAGGGAAGATGGACAAAAAAGACGAAGAGGAAGAAAATGAAGCAGGCCCCAGCAATGAAAACCCACCCCATCCCACAACCCTAAACTACAACTTGTTCAAGACAAGATCTTCCAGAGTCCAAGGTGACACACACAAGAAAGACATTCATATATCTGTTTTTTAATGTTCACTCTGGATAAGATGAGCTTGAAACCGAGGAGGAAGTACCTGCTGGGAGATTCTTCGATGCGTTGCAGGGTCCCGAGCTCGAAGTTCTCAAGGTTGGAGCATTTATGAGTCAAGGTCTTGTATAAACTCGTTATTTCCAGGACTCCGAGAACCTTCTTCTACCACAAGACCAGCAATGCCAGTTCTTGCTGCGTTTCCCCGCCAATGCATTCGGTGTTAGCATCGGCTTATCAGCTCAATCCGTTCTCTGGGCCGAGCTCCACGATAAGTCTTCTTCAAGGTTTGTTACAGCTGCAGCACCGATATATTATCAATCTACGTATGCAGGTACTTGGATAATCTACCAAGGGAGGTACTTGGATAATGTACCAAGGGAGGTTCTGTTTGTGCTGTGATCGGGTCAATGCCACATGCATAATGCAAAATTCCCGACTCCCCCTAGATTTTTTTTTATTGGCCTAATTATTAGGCTCTAATTGGCTCTTTACTGAGCTCGTTTTGTGGATTAGTGGTGTAACAACCACTATTCCTTGTCAACACATGTCATTAGCCCTTCACAAAGGTAATTTGTTTATTTTCATTTCGAACACAATCATTTTTTTCTATTCGGTTGTTTTTGTATCCGAATTGCAATATGTAAATTGGACATGATGAACAACATATAGGCGAACAAACTTACAGAAAGCATCAAAGTAAGATTGAACTTTCTTGAGGTTTTATTTTTAATTTTGTTCATTTTTGTTTCTTTTATGACAAGAATTGTTATGCTTTTACAAGGATGTCACCTAAATACGACCATGGGGAGCACTTCATGTGGCAATATTTTATTCAAATGCTTAAAAGAAGGTTAGTCCACATGCTACCAATAACATATGTGGTATTCCAATGCCATATGATGCGTCCTTCAAATGCCACATGCATAATGCGAAATTCCCAACTCCCTAGATTTTTTTATTGGCCTAATTATTAGGCTCTAACTGACTCTTTACTGAGCTCGTTTTGTGGACTAGTGGTGTAATAACCACTATTCTTTGTCAACACATGCCATTGGCCCTTCACGAAGGTAATTTGTTTATTTTATTTCGAATACATAATCACTTTTTTCCATCCGGTTTTTTTGCACAGGTCCAAATTGCAATCTGTAAATTGGACATGATGAAAAACATACAGACGAACAAACTTGCAGAAAGCATCAAAATAAGATTCAACTTTCTTGAAGGTTTATTTTCTAATTTTCTATTGTTCTTTTCTTTTTAAGAACTTTTTTAATGTTCCAGAAACGTGAGCTTTTAGAGGAACATGACCATGAGGAGCATTTCAATTGAGGTATGGTCTGACTTCGTGATTGGTTTGTATGTTGTGTCGTGTGTTTTGCATCCCGTATGTTGTGTTAATAGGCGAAATGCCAAATTTAAAATGTTAAATGCCATATTCCAATGCCAAATGCCATCCGTATGGCATATACCATATTACAATGCCAAATGCCGTATACCATATTACAATGCCAAATGCTGTTCATATGCCATATACCATATTATAATGCCAAATGCCGTCCGTATGCTATATACCATATTATAATGCCAAATGCCATCCGTATGCTATATACCATATTACAATGCCAAATGCCATATACAATCCTAAAACCAACTATCGTATTCTAATGCAAAATGCCATATGCCATATATTGTACTGCAATGTCAAAAGCCAAATGCTGTATTTCCACATACACAATGTAAAATTCCAAATCCTAAATCGCCTATTAACACATGTATATTACATAGTTTGTTTTGTTTAGTTTGTCTGAACTTTTAGTGTGTAAATGCATTACATGTAATTTACTATCAACATGATAACTCCGAACTGCCAAAAGTCAAATGTCAAATTCCCAAATTCCAAATTTCAAAAACCAATCAAAGCTCCAACTCCTATTGTCATGCCAGATTATTACTAACACCTTGGCAAGATAATAGTAGTTGAACTGTGGTGGTTTATAAAAATGAGCGACACCCAATGGATAGTACAAATGAGAAACATTGTACATTTTCTTAAATAAAGTACATTACAATTTAATTAAACAATGCATTTCATAATGTAATCTAAGATGAACCGTAATTAAGAGTACAAATAACATTTTATTAAATACCCCACACAAAATCTTATAACAAACCATTAGGAGAGAACCGTGGGCTAACATGCCCATTGTCACAACGGGTTATCTTTCATGTCCTTGAGATGTATTTCTTGTGATGGTCCTTTCATAACATATACAAGTAACAATCCATTACGTATCTAAAACAACTTCCAAGTCGCAATCCCAAACGTGTGCCACACAATAGACATTCAACCACTTTGCAAATGCAAACCCAATAAATTACAAGTATTAATCCCGGACGTCCACCAACAAACGCTTTAGGTAAAACTTGTAGGCGGCGAGCGGAAAGAGGGAGGGGCATGCCGTTGTGCAAAACACCTGCAACACGGTCGCCAAGGTCGACCACCCCCACAACAATCAAAACCCACGACCGGTGCCCGTTTGTATGTCTGCAAATCTAGTTGATGTTCTAACGCTCTTACTACAGGAATTCCTCGATCATATAATCAACCTTTTGCCAAGGGAGAGCCAGCAGCGATTCGAAGTAAGTAACTTCATACTTTTTCACAGTTACATGATTATTTGCAGACAAAGGTCATGCCTACCGGGAGATGTTCCCACTGTGGAGAAGAAAGACCTGTTACTGTTACATTATGGAAAACACTGCCAGTTATGATCCCACCTGGCGATTGGCCTACGTTGCAAGATTGCATCCGTCTTTTGCAGAAGAGTAAGCGTTTATATTTCTACCTGAATTTTCTGCATTTTCTTGTTTTACAGGGCGTATGAGAAATGCGGACACAAGTGCAAACACAATGTTTTTCCTTTTCCAAGATCATGGTAATTCAGCTGGCACGCTACACGGTGTCAGTTAAAGATATGCGATTTGTGGATTTCCCAGTTGACTTCCAGTTCAGTGACACCAAGTATGAACTGTACGCAGTGTGCAACCATCAAGGGAGCAAGGTCCGTAATTGGACACAACACTGCTATGTGTAAAGGGAAGTACTTGGTTCATCTTTAATGACTCCACAACTAAACAGTATGTTGGTATGTTTTTAAGTCCTCTTGCATGATTCTTACAGTTCATATTAGGTGTTGCTGAGGAGGAGATTTTCACGTGTGATGCGTACCTTCTCTTTTACAAGAAGGTACAAGAAGAGTATTTTAAAAAGCCTTCTGTGACTGAGAACCTCCTGACCATGGTCACTGCCCAACAACAGATAAATAGTTTTCAACTAAGTAACTAAGTATTCATCTATCTTATGATTTTTTTAGGTGACTTTGGAAATGATTGAAAACGCTAATGACATGAAGTCACTAAGGGATTGAGATCTTGTATGGGCCTACCTCCAAAGGGTTCTGGAAGAAGCAAGGATCCCTTGAAGAAATTCTTACTAAATAACATGTTATAAGCAATGGTTGAGGGGAAGTCAGTAAGTTTCAATTCCAAGGTCACATTGTCTTCGAAAAAGAACAGCATGCATGATGGTCAGAAACTGCCTTAAAAACTGGCCCTGAAAGAGCTGCTTTTATGTTATGCAGAGACTTTTACTAGCACTGATTCTTAATACATCACTTTATTCCAAGAGCTTGCTAGTATTGTTCCTTCTGATGCGACCACCCCTCGTCTCCAAGGTAGTAGCCCCTCATCTAGTAGTCCACAGTAGTCGGGTGCCACTTCAGAAACTTGGCCAGTTTCCCATGGAAGGAAACCCACGTCGGCTCCACCATGTTACAGGCCTCCCAGTGCCATTCTCGACAAAAGCAAAGGGATCAGCTAGAACACGGTTCGCCATCTCGGGCCCCAAGCCCCTGCGCACTTGCTAAACCCGTGGTCAGCCTTAGACCCACCTCCTAAACTCAGTGCAATCGCATACGAGCAGGCAGCTTCATAAACCTTGTACTGCTGAGCATGTAATCCCCCAACCTCATAGCAGACTCACACTGGCGTAGCTTAACAGCATGTCATCCACAATGGAACGGCGTCGTTGAAGTGATGCAGAAGGCACTCCCACGAGCAGCCAAGTTCCATAACCCGGCGTCATCCGGTTCAAGAATGAGTGCTCTTCGAAGGCAGAGCAGTGCATGCTCACGTCCCATCGTCCCACGCTCCCCATTGCCACTCCGAGCCACTTATGAGCCTAGCATGTAATCGGGGAGCGGCAGAGTGAAATCCCATCCCTCAACCAGTGCACCCATCTCGCCTAGCTTTTCATCCACACTGCCTTGTACAGGCGCTGCGCCTTGTACGCTTGGGCGCCCTTCATCCTGACTAGCAAACCCTAGCGAATTTGCGCTCTCAGGTTTGACTTCTGCTTAAGTTTGTTGTTTTATATTTTATATAGCACTAAATCGTTAATCCAGGTGCTCCCACGTTTGGGAAAGCCGCAGGCTCTAACAACTTCACAAAACACCGCCAGCGGCATCGACCCTACGCTTAACTCAGAAAAATCTGGGTTTATGACCCGATTATGCCCTCATCCTTGGGTATGTTCTCCTATGCGGCGGATGAATATGCCAACAATGCTACCTCCTTCGTGAAAGAGTTCACAAACTGAAAGATGGAGAGGATTGGCATTCTTCAACTTGTGCTTGGGTCTCGGCGAAAAGGAGGCTCCGGCTCAGGAGGCTTTCATATTATTCTAGTATATTCGCGGATATTCTAGGGTTATTCTAGCATATTCTAGAATATTCTCAAGAATATTCTAGAATATATAAGTTTTTTTAATATGCCGACTGGCTTAATATATGCCACTGGCTTAATAAAGCATTATCCTAAACCCTAAACCATTTATCCTTGTAGCACCGGTGGGTCATGAACTCTGCAATTCACCAGCAAACGGTGGACCTCCATCTCACTGAGCGATCGCCTTTGTAGAAAATATGTGACGTCCGGGTTCAAGCCAAGCACACGGCTATAGACGAAGTACATGTGTACACATGGGCTCCAACTTTTGCTCTTCTGAAAGTAGAACAACTGCATGAGGATAAGTATTAATAGTCACCTTTGCAGAGTCATTTCCTGCCGACACAACGAAAGCCTCCTTCCGTCCTCTAGCTGTCACTTCAACATTTCTCACACACCCTAAAAACGTCTTGGCCTTGCGGAAATTCTTCTCTTGTTCCTTAGACATTTTTGTTGGAGTCCGGACCATACGTCCTTCGAAAGGTGGAATTGTTGTAGATCCAGCTCCACGTGGTGGCGATGGTGTTTTGTCCTTCTGACCCTCATCTACTCTTCCTGCCATCCCCTGTAAACCTTCCAGAACAAAGCCTGCATCCTGTAGTTCTCTGACCTCCTCACTTGTCAGCTTCGTTTCCTTGAGCACAGGCCAAACCGTTGGTGGTGTTGGAATTCGTGACCGAAGAATTTTGCCGTTTGGCCGTGAAACACCCTGAATCTTTTGGGCAGAACCACATCATCTGTTGTACATACTCCTCATTCCCCAAGGCATCAATGTACATTCGTTTTCCATAGAATCCTGGTGCTGGCACTCTGCTTGGATAACCGATTGGTTTTCCACACAGAGCAGTTCCTTCCTGATTCATCCCCAAACACTTAACCTTACTGGATGCTCCGATTCGTCTGATGGCCCACTCTGTTTGAGCAATCTCTCTCTCCAAACCTCTTCGAACCTTAACCTCTTTCTCCTGTTGTTTTGGACCACCCGCTCTGTGTACTCTACATCATGTCTGTGTGAACGTCGAGCATCAGACTGTTCTGTTCCTGTGACTGTTCTCCTAACAGTTTGCACTCGAACGTTAGTGGTACTCGTGAACTCCGGGCTGGTCAAGTGTTCCTCGCCTTCCACCAGATTGATAATTGTTGATGGAGATACACTTTTCCCCTCAGAGAGTTTGCGTTGCACTCGTTTCAACAGAGTTTCCTTCGAAGGCCCTGACCCTGTATACCTCCCTTCTATTGCCGCTTTCACCTTCGCACTCTGCATAACTGCATCGGTGAGGTCTAACATTGTCGCCTCCAGCAGTGGTACTCTTTTGGCCAATCTTGCTCTTCTTGCTCTCGCGTGAATCACTTCAGCATTGTTTGTAGTTGGAACGCTCGCGAGTCCTTCTTCTGTCATGTCTCCCAGTTCCGCCATGGAGATGTGGTCCTCATGCCTGATCCACCAAGACAGCCATGTCTTCAAAGCTCGAATGTTTGACGCTCGTCCTTCCCAAAAAAGACTCGAGAATTGCTAGTTGTTCTTTCTTAGATTGTTCATTCAGTGCTGCAGGCCAGGCACGAGCAAGTTTCATGTGTTCTTCGCGATGTTCTTTCTGCGATCATTTCTTTGTCACCTGACGCACGGATTGCATAAAGTGAAACAGACAGCTTCTTTCTCCCTTTCATCTTTTCTGTTGTTGAATACTTGGCGCAAGGCTATCCATATCGCTCCAGCCTCATCCGACATGAAACCAGCAAAGTTGACATTCTCCAAACCCTGCTTCTTACAAACCTCTAGCATTGTGTTCAAGAACTTCAGCACTGCAACATTATCTTGCGGCACATATCTGCGTAAGCTATAGTCACCATGGATCTGACACTGTAAGAGAGCATTAGATAACTAAGATTAGAAAGTGTTATGAAGAGTTCTACAACTTACAATGGGTCATAAAGGTGTATTCCAATTGTCGCCCAGTCTGGTATACGGTGCGTGTGGTCCAGAACAACCCATTGATCATGAAGGTCTCCTCCACTTTGACACCTTCTGATGTAGTCAACTCCTGAACCCGGTCCCTCAACTGTCATTTTGAAGATCAGAGGCTCTCCTCAGCACCATGCAGTTCCATCCCTGGAACATGTATGACGTGAATGAAAGGTATTGGCAACTTTGTCTTCAGCTCCAGAAGACCCTCGTAACCCTCTCTAAAGTGTGTCTCCTTCTGTCTTGATTGTGTAATCCAGTCCCGAGTCCTAAAGGAAAGGTCACGTCAGTGTGTAGAGATCTAAAGAAAAATACCTTCGATGGTTTGTTAGAGGTTCAAGTTTTGAGAGTAAACCAGTGTACGAGACTTTCCTTCTTCCTTGAAAAGTTCTTCAAAGATGAGCTCACGCGCAGCTTGAAACTCAACCACTCGTTGATTGGTTGCGGACTGTTCTTTACCACGTTGCTGACACTAGATCTGGCATGCTGAACGTTTGAAGCTGACACTGAGGGGCTGACTGGATGCTAATGAACACCTCTGTGAATGAACAACCTTGTAAAAGAAATGTCGTCTGGCAGAATGTAGTACACATAAGCCGGACAAGTGTGCACTAGCAAATGGCTCCTCTCCACAATGCTTACATTTCATGCCTATTACTTTGCCTGTCTCAGTTGTCTTTGCCTTCTCCACAGCACCCTTGAAGTGACATTCATTTGCTTTCTTCTCAAAAGCCAAGTAGGGCAGGTAGGATTGATGCATTTGAGATGTCCGACACATGAACTTCGACTGACTGTGCCGGAACATGCCAGTGTGTTGTGCTCGGGTGTGTCCAATGGTAGCAGCCATCCTTGCGATTCATCCCCAAGTACTTCTCTGTGCTTTCTTTCTTTGGGGGAAGTTCATAAATGACATTTCCATTGTATATCTGCGGTAGGTCAGAGACTCGTTTAACTTTAATTTTTTTCTTTGCGGCTCAATTATCCGTATCACAATGTTTTTTTTTTTCAAAGTTAATGTGTCTTCCCATTTGTGTCGGAATCCCATAGATAAAGGGTCTTCCCATTTGTGCCGACTGAGAGTGATGGCACCATCCTAGTTCAGTCGGCAGCCACAAGGTATTTTGAATTTGTTTATTTTTTGCTTTGCGG
Organism: Selaginella tamariscina; assembly: GCA_003024785.1. Classification (NCBI taxonomy): domain Eukaryota; kingdom Viridiplantae; phylum Streptophyta; class Lycopodiopsida; order Selaginellales; family Selaginellaceae; genus Selaginella; species Selaginella tamariscina. The sequence continues at coordinate 21,859 of PUQB01000995.1, forward strand.
CTCAAGTATCTGTATAACAATGTTTTTTTTTCAGAGTTAATGTGTCTTCCCATTTGTGCCGACTGAGAGTGACGGCACCATCCTAGTTCAATCGGCAACCACAAGGTATTTTGAATTTGTTTATTTTTTGCTTTGTGGCTCAAGTATTTCTTTTTACAGAGTTATAATGTTAACTTAATAAAATGGCAAATATGAATTCTATACTTTGTATGATGGAAAGAAAAGAAATGAACTAACCTTTGTGATACACCAATCGCATGTGTTACTGGCAATAGTGGCATTATTTCACCCTTATAGTTAGTTATCCTTATATAACCTTAACAAATCCTTTTTGGAATGACAAAAAAGGATTCAACAATCCTTTTTTGGAATGGCAAAAATAGGACGTGATTAACACTTGATTAAGAATATTTATGAAAATGATTAACACTAAATCCTAAATCGTTAACTAAACTTACCATAATAAATTAAGGATTTAGCTACAAAAAAGTACATATATACTGCATGCCAATGTTTATAAGTGTTTATAGAATTAACAAGTTGGTTAGCCCTTGTGGTTTGTAACATAGAGGTTGCGGGTTTGATTCTTGCTAACAAACACTTCACTAAGCCAGGTCAATATGCACCAGGTTATTTGTAGAGGGTTGTGTTTCAAGTCCTGTTCTTTTACATCTTGCAGTTTGTAGCGTAGAGGTTGTGGGTTCGATTCTTGTCTTTACATCTTTGTTGTGGGTTCGATTCTTGTTCTTTACATCTTTTACATCTTGCAGTTTGTAGCGTAGAGGTTGTGGGTTCGATTCTTGTTCTTTACATCTTGGTTGTGGGTTCGATTCTTGTTCTTACATCTTTTACATCTTATACATCTTGCAGTTTGTAGCGTAGAGGTTGTGGGTTCGATCTTGTTCTTTACATCTTGGTTGTGGGTTCGATTCTTGTCTTACATCTTTGCAGTTTTGTAGCGTAGAGGTTGTGGGTTCGATTCTGTTCTTTACATCTTTGGTTGTGGGTTCGATTCTTTTCTTTACATCTTTGTTCTTTTACATCTTGCAGTTTGTAGCGTAGAGGTTGTGGGTTCGATTCTTGTTTCTTTACATCTTTGTGCCGACTGAGAGGGTCGGCACCATCTTGCAGTTTGTAGCGTAGAAGGTTTGGGTTCGATTCTTGTTCTTTACATCTTTGGTTGTGGTTCGATTTCTTGTTCTTTACATCTTTTGTTCTTTTACATCTTGTAGTTTGTAGCGTAGAGGTTGTGGGTTCGATTCTTGTTCTTTACATCTTTGTCCGACTGAGAGGGTCGGCACCATCTAGTTTGAGTCGGCAGCCACGGGGTTAGGTTCGATTCTTGTTCTTTTACATCTTTGTGCCGACTGACAGGGTCGGCACCATCTAGTTTGAGTCGGCAGCCACGGGGTTAGGGACGAATTAGGCAGGAGCAGGTTAAGGACGTGATGATTAACACTTCACTAATCCAGGTCAATATGCAACACATGCCAATATGCTCTCATGTTTATAGAATTGGCAAGTTGGTTAGCTCTTGCAATTTGTAGTGTAGAGGTTATGGGTTTGATTCCTATTCTTTTACATCTTGCAGTTTGTAGCGTAGAGGTTGTGGGTTCGATTCCTGTTCTTTTACATCTTGCAGTTTAGTGTAGAGGTTGTGGGTTCGATTCCTGTTCTTTTACATCTTGCAGTTTGTAGCGTAGAGGTTGTGGGTTCGATTCCTGTTCTTTTACATCTTTGTGCCGACTGAGAGGGTCGGCACCATCTAGTTTGAGTCGGCAGCCACGGGGTTAGGGACGGATTAGGCAGGAGCAGGTTAAGGATGTGATTAACACTTCACTAATCCAGGTCAATATGCAGCACATGCCAATATGCTCTCATGTTTATAGAATTGACAAGTTGGTTAGCTCTTGTAGTTTGTAGCGTAGAGGTTGTGGGTTTGATTCTTGTTCTTTTACATCTTTGTGCCGACTGAGAGGGTCGGCACCATCTAGTTTGAGTCGGCAGCCACAAGTCTTGTTAACTTACTTTTTTTCCCAGGAAGAGGAAGAGTTTAAGAACGTGATTAGCTTGTAGCGTAGAGGTTGCGTTTTCCCAGGAAGAGGAAGAGTTTAAGAACGTGATTAGCTTGTAGCGTAGAGGTTGCGTTTTCCCAGGAAGAGGAAGAGTTTAAGAACGTGATTAGCTTGTAGCGTAGAGGTTGCGGGTTCAATTCTTGTTCTTTTACATCTCTGTGCCACTGAGAGGGTCGGCACCATCTAGTTTGAGTCGGCAGCCACAAGGTTAGTCATTTTTTATTTTTATTTTTTATTTTAGGAGATCCTAGCTTGCCGTCTGAGAGGGTCGGCACTAACCTGTCTCAGTCGGCAGGAATGCTCTTCTACATCTCTGTGCCGACTGAGAGGACGGCACCATCTAGCTTGAGTCGGCAGCCACAAGGTTAGTCATCTTTGTTTGTTTTTTTATTTTGTCTCCTAATCAATTGACTTGTGTGTTTGCTTTCCAGAGTTTACAAAATGGTGAGAGCTTCAAAACGTCTACTAGAGACTGCGCCTGATGAAGAGCCACGGGAAGAGAAGAGGATATCGAAGCAGAAGCGAGGCAAGAGAGGAGAACCATCTAATGTAGCAAAGGAGGATCCTCCAGTGACTCAGTCTGGAGTAGTACAGTTGAGCAGAACAGCCTCCACCAACAATCACAGATTTCCCGGAGAGCTCGTCGCAGTTGCCTCCTTCATCCGCTGAGGTTGCAGTCCTGAACGAGCAAGTGCAGATGACAGAGGCAGTGAAGCTAGCGAGGACGACTTGGAGGAGGCAGTCAGCAAAAAGAGAGGCCGCGGGAAAGCTGATTCAAAAGGCAAGAAGGCGAAGAGCGATAAGGAGCCGAAGGAGTTATACAGCATACCGGCGAGCCTGCATTTGGAGAGCTCAGCAAACCTGCTCGACAAAATTACTATCAAGGGACTTGGTGATCCTCCTGATGTGCCCATCTGTAGAATACATTCGAACGAGGTGGTTCGACGAGTGAACCCAGGGGACTTGGACAGGCTGGTGTCATCGTTGAAGAAGGCTGGTTATCTACGCAACACGGCCTTGTTCATTCTGTCCATCGGAGATCGACTCACTGCTGAGGAGCTATCGGAGCTGTCGAAGGACACGATTCAGTACGAGCAGCACCGGTCTTTCGAGCAAGCTCTTACTCAGCCGGAGTACAAACAGTGGGCTTCAAGGCTCTCAAACAGGAAGTTTAGCTGCTGGGACGGGAACCATAGGCTACAGGCTTTGCAGAAGCTGTACCGAGAGGATGCAGAGGACAACCAGCGATGGGCTATTCGCGTTCGATCGAGTTTCATCTCCACGGAGAACCTCGACATTCTTCAACTGGTTTCGATGTTCCAATCGATTAACATGTGAGTATTTTCTTTTCTTTTTGTTAAGAGTTTAGACTTACAGTTTCGTTGAACAGATCTTCAGCAACATCTGTGGAAACAACGCTACCACATATTCTCCTCGCTGTAAAGGCGGTCTGCACTAGTACAGAAGGAACTCAGAAAATCCTCGAGTCACTCACGGAGGTTGATCGTCTTGAGGTGCGGAAGTGGAAGGAGAGTTCAGCAGGAAAGACGGCTTGGCATCCTCTTCCGAACCTGATCTGCGCAAAGATCCTTTTCAAGGTAACCTCCGATTTAATTTATAGGAAAGAAATTTTTAACTTATTCTATGTGCAGAACGAGATCGACGATGATCTCGACAGAGCAGTCACCAGTGCTAAGGGCAATCACAGGTTGAGGTGAACCTGAAGCAGCTAGTGTACAAGAAGCATGACAAGCGTATGCACAAGTTCCTCTCCATCATAGACCCAGACTTGGGGGAGGAGTGGTTCCAGAAGGTGACAACATCTCTCATAAGCAGTGTCGCTGGATGGGCATTGAGAAGCTGTATGCGATGTCAAAGGCGAAGATTCCAAACATGCTGCGACTCCGATACTTGAACAAGCTCACCCGTCTCGAATCCAAGGCAGAACAACAGACACTTGGGCTACCAGGCATGCAGGACAAAGAGTGGATCAAGTGGTTCACCTTGGACTTATATTGGAAGGCTGTGCGCGAGGAAGCCATTCAGATCCTTAAGGGGTTGCGAGAGGATGGTGAAGAAGTTGGAACGGATGTCGACTTCATGAGCTGGTTTGACGAGATGAAACTCGGAGCAAGTGCCTGGTCTTTCAGCCCTTCCATGACTGCATACGGTTCACTTATTCGATGGAGCCGAATGAGTTTCTGGAGCGTGAGGAATCTGCGCGTCGGATGATATGGAGGTAAGCTTTCATTCCAGCATTGCTACTGTCTGACTTTGTGTTACAGGTTCATACTGGCGAAGAAATGACACCGTCTAGATGATGAAGCTGTGGACAGATCATACAAGCGAGCCTCACATGTGGTCGAAGAGCAGAGGAGCTCTAACACCGTTCGAACGGGAGCATGTTCCATTCTGGCTCGACTGTCCGTCGCAACAGCCACCAGCTTGGGAGAGCTCACTATTCGAATGCACGGCAATGATCTACCAGCGATTGTTTGGGAGCCGACGAAGTAGAGGCTATCAAGAAGAGCAAGATGAAGAAGACGGTGCGGAAGACAACTACACCTGCAAAGGGATCGGGAGCGGGACCAAGCTCTTCTACAGCACCTCCGCCGGCAATTCGACTTTACAATCAATGAGGTGCAGCCACTTGTAGCTAGTTTGGACATCAAGGACGACCTGATGACCTTCATCCCGACCCTGGCTGCATCCCGTGGATCCTACGACCTAGCTGTGTGCGACATGGAGGAGATGAGCAGGTCTTTCTTCGAGCCGGGTGCTTCCCAGACAGAGGTGTACACCAAGCTCCGACAACAGGTTGACAGACTACATACGGTGAGTCACAAACGGTGTTCCAGGAAGTGGTAGGTGAATACGGCTTCAACCTCATCATCCTCGACTTGCCCAATGAGCTTGTATATGGAGGTGCTAGCATCAACAAGGACATTGTGCAGCTAGATCCGGTGAAGTTTGAGGAGGCCTTGCAGTTCAGTGGAATGCACTTGGCAGCGAGTGGTTTCATGGTCGTCTTCGCGAGTTCTCCTTCTGTTTCGGCGGTGATTCAGGCGGCTGCAGTAATCAACTTGGAGGTTGCAGGGACTTACAGCGTCTACCGTGCACGAGGCTGGGGATACCGTGACAAAATTAAGGTAAGCTAGCTATTCAAGTTCAAGTTTAACTTGGTCTATGTGGCAGGATAACTTGTTAGTTCTCTTGGTGCTGCAAAGCTCTGAGAAGAAGTCGAAGAGGCCAAACCCTCTGGCGTTGACGAACACGATCCTCGTCGACACTGCCGACCGTTTCAGGAGGCTTGGTAAGGAAGTACTTTGCTTTGTTTATCCTAATGGAAGTTTGTGCAGGATGATGATTCAACCGAAGAGTGTTCGACTCATGCAGCTTTTGATCGAGCGTCTCAGTAGACCTGGCGACCTAGTCTGGGATATTGGTTCCGGAACCGGGTCATCGTTGTTAGCTGCCGTCGAGCTCGGAAGGAATATTATAGGAACCGAGAAGAGTTTCGAACTCTCTAGGTTGGCAACAAACAAGCTTGCAGAGAACATTAGACCAGAAGGTTACCTACTCAAACACCTCCACGTCCAAGCGTAACTGGTGGTTCGAGAACTGCAGCTTTACTTAAGATGAAGAAGAAACTTTAGCTAATGTATATTGAGTAATAAATTAAGCTAATATAAAAAAAATAAATAGAAATACAACAGTTTTAATAGAATTCTTTTTTGCCGACTGAGGCCAATACTGCCGACCAGAAAGAATATTCCAAAATATTCTAGAATATTCTTGAATATTCGAGCCCAGGCCTCCTGGGCCCCAAGCCTCCAAAATGGCGACACTCCTTGTGCTTGTAGCCTTCGTCCTCCACAACGGGCTTAGCTTGTAGAAGATTGTCACCAACGGCCTTTAACTGTGGCTTTCTTCTCTTCATGTTCATGTCCTTTCAACTTGTAATTCGCATCCGCATGACCGTAACTCTTGGCTTCATTGCCGTTACCATGGGCGTCTTCTTTCCAGGCCTCGTCTGTGTTGCCTTGTCTAAGCAGCGTAGCCAGAGTTATGCCATGTTAGGATCATAGTTAGACATTGAAGAATTTCTTGTTATTTTATGGGCAATATAATGGGAAAAATCAAAAACAATATATATTATGGAAAACCGAGAGCGGGAAGGATATATCGGAGTACGAGTTACGAACGCAATACCATAATATGAGTCATCACCGCAATACGATACCAGCGGAGTAACGACATGTTTGGATAAGGATAAGGAGTTACAGTAACTGAATGGATAAGGTTGAGAGGCAGTTGCTATAACTGCTAGTACAGAACTTATAGTACATTGATAAATAGACTAGATTAGGACTAGAAGGGGATCCCGAGTATACTGTTAATTTGTACCATGTGCCGTGCATGGACATAATCTAAGTTTCCTTTCTCTCTCTATACGTCTATCTCTTACTCGTATTTCTATTTGATGTATACTATTCTCTCTTCTAGTACTGTGACGAGATCCATAGTACTGCTGCCTACTATACACCTTGCCATCCTTACCCTTTTCCCGACCTTTTGACGTCTGATTCTTCTCTATCTTATTCCGGTAGACCCTTACTACGGGTTTATAGACAACAACCTTACCTATGTACGGAGGGTAGGATTTTACGGTTCAACATATGGCGACCACGGAGGGATGGTCGTGTTAGTAGGTAACTAATAATGTGTTTGTAGACTGTAACAGGATGGGTAGGCCGATACCCAAAGGAGTTGTGACAGAGGAAAAAGATTAATTAGCGCAGCTATTGCGGAAATGGAAGACAGTGCACCAAAGACTGCGTGAGAATGGACCTACATCATATAGTAGTAAGTGAATGGATGATTATCGACGTATTCTTGTAGAACGCCAAAGATATGAAGAAATTAAGCAGAGACACACAAAGAGAGCGCGAGGAGCGATATTTATGACGACAAGCAGTAATAGAAACATGGAAGAGGATTGAAGAGCATGAGGAACAAAGAAGAAAGGAACAAGTTGAAGCTCGAGGACAGGAGCAACAAACGACAAAGTACGACGAGGTTACAAGAGAAAAGGATACTAATCAGGGGAGTGACGATCACGATCCATGAATATCAACGCAAGGAAACTGAGAACTATTATCAGTGGAAGTACCTTACGAGATGGGAACATTCACAATTACGGGGAAGGTTGTACCATCTACTTTTCAGGTCTTGAGAATGAAGATACAAATCGGCATATTTAGCAGTTTGAGAAAGCGTGTGGAAAGAAACAAGGATGAAGATGAGAAATTACGAATATTTCCATTTATGTTGAAGGGAGATGCTAGCGATTGGTATTATGAAAATGCTAACACAATTGATAAGTACAACGTATTACTTGCATTATTCAGGAATTATTATGTACGAAAATATCAGAAGCGAGACCCGACAGTGCAGTTGCAAGAAATACGGCAGGATCTACTGAGGTGGTGGAGGATTACACTCGACGATTCCGGAGATTATACAACCGTTGCGAAGTCGGAGATGTCAGTGATAAATTGGCAAAGAAATGATATATAATGGACTACGGGACAACTTACAGCTTCAAGTACGATTGATAAGGCCGCTTGACTTAGGAGAAGCAATTAAAGAAGCAGAACAACTTGAAGTGTTGATACCTCCAAAATACGTAGATGAGGATGAACGAGAATTAAGAAGACAATACCGGAAGGAGAGCAAAATACGGTCAAGAACTAAAAAATATTTTGTACAACATGCAAAAATGAAGGACATAATGCTTCTGAATGTAAAGTACCCAAGTGTCAGATGTGTGGAGGAATAGGCCATGAAGCGAGACAATGTCAGAACATGGGATGTACTGACAGTTTTCCACCACCACCCAGATGGAATAACAATTGGAATGCTAACCATGATTATCCACAAACATGAAATGCTAATTCATACGACTATCCAACAAAGAGCATATAATGGGGAACGCAGGAATGGTAATGGAAGGAGATTTCCTCGTAAATCCGGAGCATTTACCGACAAGGTAATAATACGGAGGTACCACGTAGAGGACAGCCTTTGTTATCAGCTCCGGCACATACAGGACCACCGTTATTACCCCCAATACCACCTCCACCAGCATTACGAGTCAGAATCCTAATGTGACATGTTTTAGATGTGGAGAAAAAGGACACTATTCTACTGAATGTAATAGACTCAACAGTATACGTGTTACATGTGGTGAGATGGGACATTATTCACCAAATGTCCAACGTGAATTCAATACCGGAACATCTTCCACTGAACCGACAACACGGAGAATTGAAGTTCAACAAAAATGATCTAGTAGATGACCATCACGAACAAAATTATGAGTGCAAATGGGAGCAAGATACAGAACTACCCTCAACTGAGACGTATGCGGTAACACGAGCCAAGCGAGTACGGATTGGAACCAAGTAAAGAGGAACCAATACGCAAGAATTGGGAGAAAGAAAAGGCTACAGTACGGCGAGTAACTGATCAAATTCAAAAAATACAGCAAGAGGGAAATCAAGACTCTATGGCTAATGAAATGAGCATGCATTCATAGCAATCCACATCAACAATACCACTTGGAGATCGCATTGTTGCTGTGATTTTGCAACAACCTGTACAGTTAACTATAAGGGAGTTACTGACATTAACACCATTTTTGCGAATGCAGATAACAAATGCTTTGGACATGAGTAATTTCAAACCGATACAAGTCAAGTAGGAGTGAATACAACGGAAGTTCTTACCGACGAGAAGGACTAGGATGAAGCGGTACCAATGATTATGGCTTGGATTGGCAAAAACAATATTTAGAATATACCTATTGATGGAGGTTCAGGAGTGAACATAATTGAAGAACAGACTTGCAAACAATTGGGTCTTGGGCCTATTGAAAATGCACCTTCTTGGTACAAATGGCTGATCAGAGGAAAGTAAGACCCATTGGTATAATCAGATCTGTATGTATGAAAATTTCAGGAATCAAGGTTTAAGGTGTCTTTGGTCGTATACATATCGAGCAGACGCAAACCATACTAGATATTATTAGGAAGACCATGGTTAAGAGATGCAAAAGTACGACATAATTGGGAACACGACGAAATGGTACTTTATAAAGTGGACAAGAAGCAGTTGTTCGAACACAGCAGAAAAAGCCAATCGGAAGACCAACTCGACCATTACAAATGAAGGATTTCGACTGGCATTACGGCTTGAACAAAGAAGAAAGAAACTCCTATTTGAAAGTAATCCAGACCTTATAGAGATAGCACAAGCAGATTTATACCAGATGACGCCGAAAGAAGAAAACACGGAAAAGGTGGCTACTACTAATCAACAACAGCAACATATGGATACTCTCGGACTGACGATTATTTAAACAACCTCTGCAACAGCAGTTACAATTTGAGACAGAGCACGAACAGAAAATACGGACTCAACAAAAGCTGGAAATTATGACGAATGAGAAGATTGAAGAAGTTGAAATTAAAACAAGTGATATGGACCACCAAAAGTACGAATAGCAGTTGATCTCGAGCCGGAATACCGAAGACAGTTGATAAGTACTACGTCAAAATGCAGATGTTTTTGCATGGAGCTACGAAGATCTTAAGGGAGTTCCACCCACAATTTGTACCATAAGATAGAACTATACCACATGCAGTCCCTAGGAAACAACAAGCCTACCGAATGAATCCAACATTTTTGGCCAAAGTTAGAGAAGAAGTGGACAAGTTATTACAGGCCGGATTCATATATTCAATTGAAAACCCGCAATGGTTATCACCAATTGCCATCGTCCCAAAGAAGAATGGCAAACTATGTATCTGTGTCAATTACAAGAAATTAAACAATGTAATGAAGTGGGATACGTACCCAATACCATTCACCGAAGAATTATTGGATACAGTAGCAGGACACAAAATGTACTTTTTGGACGGATTTTCAGGATATAATCAAGTATAAGTAGATCTAGAGGATCAACTGAAAACAGCATTCATTAGTCCTTGGGGTACATATGCGTATCGCGTTATGCTTTTTGGGATATGCAATGCACCATTTACCTTCCAACGTTTGGTTAATGAAACATTCTGGGATTATTTGACCATGTTTATGAAAGTTTTCTTGGACGATTTCAGTATTTATGGAGCATAAGACAAATACTTGGATTGTCTAACGAAGTGTTTTGGAAATGCTGGTCAAATAATATAGCTCTTAATCCAAAAATGCGTGTTTTCCATAAGATTAGGAATTTTGCTCTGGCATATTATTGGAATAATGGTGGATCAAGATAAAATCAAGGTCATACAAACAATGCAACCTCTTAAAGACATAAGCAGAGTACGACGGCTTCTTAGGAAAATGGGATATCATTGAAGATTTATTAAAAATTACGCAGCAATAGTGAAGCCATTAACTATGCTTTTGAGGAAAACACAACCATTCAAATGGGATGCACAATGCGAACAAAGTTTCAATACGTTAAAGCAGGCATTAATGAAGGCTCCTATTTTAGCGAGTCCAAATTGGTAGCAGGAGTTTCATGTACAAGTGGACGCATCATCATACGCTATTGGGTGCATATTAACCAAACCTAGGAAGACGGAAAAGATCGACCATTATATTACGCGAGTCGGCGATTAGCACCTGTAGAAAAAATTATACGACAACGGAAAAGGAGGCACTCAGAATGGTTTATGCAGCTAAGAAATTTTGGCATTATCTGTTAGCAAACAAAGTCAAGTTCATTGTTGATCATCAAGCTTTGACACATTTGTTAAGCAAGACTAAGCTCGAAGGAAGATTAGTACGTTGGTTTTTATTATTACAGGAGTTCGACTTTCAAATCATTCACAAACCAGGCAAATTACACCAACAAGCAGATTTCTTAAGTCGTATTACGAATGAAAAGAAGGTGTTGGAGTGAATGATGAACTACCAAATGCTAATTTATTTTAGATACAACAAGAACAACAACCAAAATAGTGGAATCACAAAGGATATCTTCAGATATTAAATACTTTTTAACTACTGGAATAGCACTAGATAAGTACGCAACAACGCAACAACGCAAACAACTCGTATTATGATGTAAGCCATACTGCATAGTGTCAGGTATACTATATAAGAAGGGCAAAGATGAAGTTTTAAGGAGATGTGTGCCAACGGAAGAAGTTCAGATCGTATTACGGGAAGTCATTCAGGGGAACATGGTGGACATTTTGCAGGAACGTTAACAGCACGAAAAATATTATAGTCTGGATTATGGTGGCCCACGTATTCCAGGATGCTATTGAATATTGTCAAAAATGTTTGAAGTGCAAAAACATCAACCAGCTCCACACATCAAGTTCAACCATTACATCCAACGGAACCATTAGCTCCATTTATGAAATGGGCAATGGATTTCATGGGACCAATCAATCCTAAAAGCAGCAAGAGGAATCAATATATATTGGTACTCACGGATTATGTTACTAAATGGGTAGAAGCTATCGCATTACGGGATTGCCGAGCAACACGTGTAGCTAAGTTTATCTACGAGAATATCGTAGTACAATTTGGTGCTCCAATGGAACTTATCAGTGACCAAGGAACTCATTTCGTCAACAACGTCATTAAAGTACTTTGCAACGAATATTTAGTAAAGCATTACGTCTCCACGGCATATTATCTACAAGGAAATGGACAAGCAGAGGCTACTAACAAAATACTGAAGACCGTACTAACCAAGATAGTTAACACCAATCGCAAAAACTGGGATGAAAAACTTCCATCCGCATTATGGGCATACCGTACTACATATAAAGTGGCGACAAAGTTTACTCCATTTTAACATACATACGGATTAGAAGCTATTACGCCTATAGAGTATATCATTCCATCATTGCGGATGTCACTCGAATACGGCATTGGGAAGTAAGCAAGTTAAACAACGACTACTACAACTCGAAAAACTTGATGAGAAACGACAACAAGCAGTTTTTAACATACAAGCAATACAAACACGTACTAAGGTGTGGCACGATTGATTACGACGAGTACAACGACAACCCATATTCCGAGTTGGAGAAATGGTATGGCATTATCAAGGAATCTTCGACCTATTGGTCATAAATTCAAGTCTAAATGGTATGGACCATATATTATTATAGACATATGAGTGGTCGTCAGGGACTCCGCAGGCCAGATGTGGTGCTTCTTAGGAAGCTGCAGTGGTCGCCAGGACGCTGTTGAGAGCGTCCAACCCTAGGGGTTTGGCCGGCAAGCCGAGCCTTACCTCAGAAGTAATGGAATGTATTGGATGGCCTTACCCGGACGCTGCGAGGGTTCGTGTACATGTGAGGGGGAGTTCTATTGAGATGACTGGGCAGAGAGTGTTGCGGGGCCTAGGAATCGGGCAAGCGGGAATGCCCGCTTGTGAGGTGAATAGAAGGAGAATGGATATATAATGTCTGTCTGAGTACAAACTATCTCCGACAGTGGAGCAAGATATAAGACGCAGACTTGACTCCAAAGAGACCCCGACCCACTACCCGCCTTCTGGCTTATATAGTGGGTTACCTACTACTAGACCCTAGGTACAGGTGGCACCTTCCCACTCTCTGCCGCCTGGTGACAGAGTCCTGCTTGCCACATTTATGTGCCTCCCACGCGTGTTGTCCTTCATACCCTGAGTAGTTGATCCGGACGATCGGATCTATGCTGGTTACGCTGCCGCCTGACAATGGTCGCCATTAGTCCGTACTGAAGTACCTCCCTTATCCGGCGTTTGTCCAGTCGCTCATCTGCGCCGGTGGGCGTCCCGCCGGCTGGCCGCGATGACAGGCCACTGTCAACCAGATTCCCGGACTTATTCGTTGGCACGTCCTCGGCCATGTGCCCTAGTTATCTACCCCTTGGAGCTCCCGTACATGGCGATTTCGCTCTCTCTGTTGCTGCTAGCGTGGTCTTTAATGTGGTGATGGTCGCCTCTCGTAGTGTGATCACCCTTCGAAGCTTTGCCTCGGACCCTGCCTGTTGCTCCCGAGCCTGCTGGAGCTGATCCTCCAGGTCTTGCATTCTTTTCTGGGAGTATTGTAACTCTTGTTCCCTTGCCGCGAGGAGTTGGGCCTGTAGCTGGGTGTGTACCTCTAGCTCCCTGATGGTCCGGGCCAGTCTTGTCCCGGGCCGGCTGGCCTGGTGGCGCTCACTTCTTGCTTCCTGAGTAGGGGTCCCGGTTGGCTGGTTGTAGGTGTGGTAATGGTTTTGGAGAGTTGAGTCTTTGTCAGTAACTCCCTTCTGACTGCCGTCAGTTCTGCTTGTGCCTCAGCGAGCTCCCCACACCTTCGTTCTAACCGAGCTTTGCATTCCTGTATCTGTTGTTCCCTTCCGGCTATGACCCGGCCGTGGGCGTGCTGGTCATCATTGAGTAGCCCTAGGAGAGTTTCATACTCACTGCACAACATCTGGAATTCCGCTCTCCTTTCACTCCAGCTTTCCTAGGCATCCTTCGTTCTCTTCATTGTCAACATACATAGTTGGCCCCCTTCACTCAGTAGCTCCTTAGCCCTTTGGGCAACTTCCCGGGCTTCCTGTTGCGCTCCGTGAGTTCTATCACTATGTCGTTGTGTTCTCTTGCCACCGCTGGGGGTCTCGGCGAAAAGGAGGCTTCGGCTCAGGAGGCTTCATATTATTCTAGTATATTCGCGGATATTCTAGGGTTATTCTAGCATATTCTAGAATATTCTCAAGAATATTCTAGAACATATAAGTTTTTTTAATATGCCGACTGGCTTAATATATGCCGACTGGCTTAATAAAACATTATCCTAAACCCTAAACCATTTATCCTTGTAGCACCGGTGGGTCATGAACTCTGTTGCAATTCACCAGCAAACGGTGGACCTCCATCTCACTGAGCGATCGCCTTTGTAGAAAATATGTGACTCCGGGTTCAAGCCAAGCACACGGCTATAGACGAAGTACATGTGTACACATGGGCTCCAACTTTTGCTCTTCTGAAATGTAGAACAACTGCATGAAGGATAAGTATTAATAGTCACCTTTGCAGAGTCATTTCCTGCCGACACAACGAAAGCCTCCTTCCGTCCTCTAGCTGTCACTTCAACATTTCGCACACAACCTAAAAACGTCTTGGCCTTGCGGAAATTCTTCTCTTGTTCCTTAGACATTTTTGTTGGAGTCCGACCATACGTCCTTCGAAAGGTGGAATTGTTGTAGATCCAGCTCCACGTGGTGGCGATGGTGTTTTGTCCTTCTGACCCTCATCTACTCTTCCTGCCATCCCCTGTAAACCTTCCAGAACAAAGCCTGCATCCTGTAGTTCTCTGACCTCCTCACTTGTCAGCTTCGTTTCCTTGAGCACAGGCCAAACCGTTGGTGGTGTTGGAATTCGTGACCGAAGAATTTTGCCGTTTGGCCGTGTGAAACACCCTGAATCTTTTGGGCAGAACCACATCATCTGTTGTACATACTCCTCATTCCCCAAGGCATCAATGTACATTCGTTTTCCATAGAATCCTGGTGCTGGCACTCTGCTTGGATAACCGATTGGTTTTCCACACAGAGCAGTTCCTTCCTGATTCATCCCCAAACACTTAACCTTACTGGATGCTCCGATTCGTCTGATGGCCCACTCTGTTTGAGCAATCTCTCTCTCCGAAACCTCTTCGAACCTTAACCTCTTTCTCCTGTTGTTTTGGACCACCCGCTCTGTGTACTCTACATCATGTCTGTGTGAACGTCGAGCATCAGACTGTTCTGTTCCTGTGACTGTTTCCTAACAGTTTGCACTCGAACGTTAGTGGTACTCGTGAACTCCGGGCTGGTCAAGTGTTCCTCGCCTTCCACCAGATTGATAATTGTTGATGGAGATACACTTTTCCCCTCAGAGAGTTTGCGTTGCACTCGTTTCAACAGAGTTTCCTTCGAAGGCCCTGACCCTGTATACCTCCCTTCTATTGCCGCTTTCACCTTCGCACTCTGCATAACTGCATCGGTGAGGTCTAACATTGTCGCCTCCAGCAGTGGTACTCTTTTGGCCAATCTTGCTCTTCTTGCTCTCGCGTGAATCACTTCAGCATTGTTTGTAGTTGGAACGCTCGCGAGTCCTTCTTCTGTCATGTCTCCCAGTTCCGCCATGGAGATGTGGTCCTCATGCCTGATCCACCAAGACAGCCATGTCTTCAAAGCTCGAATGTTTGACGCTCGTCCTTCCCAAAAAGACTCGAGAATTGCCAGTTGTTCTTTCTTAGATTGTTCATTCAGTGCTGCAGGCCAGGCACGAGCAAGCTTCATGTGTTCTTCGCGATGTTCTTTGCGATCCATTTCTTTGTCACCTGACGCACGGATTGCATAAAGTGAAACAGACAGCTTCTTTCCCTCCCTTTCATCTTTGCTCCGTTGTTGAATACTTGGCGCAAGGCTATCCATATCGCTCCAGCCTCATCCGACATGAAACCAGCAAAGTTGACATTCTCCAAACCCTGCTTCTTACAAACCTCTAGCATTGTGTTCAAGAACTTCAGCACTGCAACATTATCTTCGCGGCACATATCTGCGTAAGCTATAGTCACCATGGATCTGACACTGCAAGAGAGCGTTAGATAACGAAGATTAGAAAGTGTTATGAAGAGTTTTACAACTTACAATGGGTCATAAAGGTGTATTCCAATTGTCGCCCAGTCTGGTATGCGGTGCGTGTGGTCCAGAACAACCCATTGATCATGAAGGTCTCCTCCACTTTGACACCTTCTGATGTACTCAACTCCTGAACCCGGTCCCTCAACTGTCATTTTGAAGATCAGAGGCTGCTCCTCAGCACCATGCAGTTCCATCCCTGGAACATGTATGACGTGAATGAAAGGTATTGGCAGCTTTGTCTTCAGCTCCAGAAGACCCTCGTAACCCTCTCTAAAGTGTGTCTCCTTCTGTCTTGATTGTGTAATCCAGTCCCGAGTCCTAAAGAAAAGGTCACGTCAGTGTGTAGAGATCTAAAGAAAAATACCTTCGATGGTTTGTTAGAGGTTCAAGTTTTGAGAGTAAACCAGTGTACGAGACTTCTCCTTCTTCCTTGAAAAGTTCTTCAAAGATGAGCTCACGCGCGGCTTGAAACTCAATCACTCGTTGATTGGTTCGCGGACTGCTCTTTACCACGTTGCTGACACTAGATCTGGCTCGCTGAACGTTTGAAGCTGACACTGAGGGGCTGACTGGATGCTGATGAACACCTCTGTGAATGAACAACCTTGTAAAAGAAATGTCGTCTGGCAGAATGTAGTACACATAAGCCGGACAAGTGTGCACCAGCAATGGCTCCTCTCCACAATGCTTACATTTTATGCCTATTACTTTGCCTGTCTCAGTTGTCTTTGCCTTCTCCACAGCACCCTTGAAGTGACATTCATTTGCTTTCTTCTCAAAAGCCAAGTAGGGGCAGGTAGGATTGATGCATTTGAGATGTCGACTGAACTTCGACTCGCGGAACATGCCAGTGTGTTGTGCTCGGGTGTGTCCAATGGTAGCAGCCATCCTTGCGATTCATCCCCGAGTACTTCTCTGTGCTTTCTGTCTTAGGGGGAAGTTCGAAATGACATTTCCATTGTATATCTGCGGTAGTTCAGAGACTCGTTTAACTTCAGACGAACCAATGAGATCCTTCCCTATCCTACATTTGTCTGCTCTTAGAAGACACACCAGCATGGATTCCTCACGCTCCTCTGTCCGCAACCTGAACAACGGGCCCTTTGCCGGGCACAATGTGTAAAAGACAAACTGGTTTGATGCATTGCCTTCTGGTAACAATCCACATCTTCTCCAGAACTCGCAGAAACTGACATCAATTGAACCACATGTATACTGAACCAACAAGGAATGTTGAAAGCAATGTGAAGATCATGTTCAAACACAAAAGCATTTCCATCTTCATCGACTGGGAAATCTTTGTCAATGCCTTCATAGGTAACTCTGGCCATGACAACGCAAGGAGAAAGCTCGGTGGTTTAGGAAAGCAAAGCAAAAGATTAAACACACTTTCCCTTCCAAAAAAAAATTACAATCGTTATAATAAACGTGAATACACGTTTGTATATAATTAATTCTATGCTGCCCAGTCACAGTGTTCTTAATGATGTCCTCTCTAGTATCACCGATTTAATTTAATTTCTACCTTTTATGATTTGAAATATCTTCACATTTACCAATTATTCACATATTTTAAAATAAACCCTAAATATTAATGTCACATTTATTCCGTAGGGTTCACTGTTTTCATTGCGGCTAGGGTTTTTTGGTAGATAGGGTTTACTGTTTTGCGGCTAGGGTTCTTTCAATCTCAGATCTGTTTCCACTGCGGCAGATCCAGAGGGTTTTTTCAATCTCAGATCTCAGAGTTACGGTTTCCACTGCGGCGCCATCCATTTCGACTCGATTCGTGCAGCGCCCAAGTATAACAATGGAGATTTCTGTGCCGATTTAGATTGTCGGCACCATCCTGCTCAGCCGGCGGCCACAAGGTATGTGTAATTTCTGTATTTTTATGATTTGCGGCTCAAAGTATTTCTTTTTCCAGAGATATAGGGTCTTATTTGTGCCGACTGAGAGCGCACCATCCTGGTTCAGTCGGCAAACACAAGGTATCGTCGATTTATTTATTTTTTTCCTTGCAAGTATACGTGTCACAATGTTTTTTTTCAGAGTTAATGGGTCTTTCCATTTGTGCCGACTGAGAGTGACGGCACCATCCTGGTTCAGTCGGCAAACAAGGTATTTTCGATTTGTTTTTTTTTCTTTCTGGCTCAAGTATTCGTATCATTTTTTTTTCAGAGTTAATGGGTCTTCCCATTTGTGCCGACTGAGAGTGACGGCACCATCCTAGTTCAGTCGGCAGCCACAAGGTATTTTATATTTTATTTTTTGCTTTTGGATCAAGTATTCGTATCACATTGTTTTTTTCAGAGTTAATGTGTCTTCCCATTTGTGCCGACTGAGAGTGACGGCACCATCCTTCTTCAGTCGGCAGCCACAAGGTATTTTGAATTGTTTTTTTTTTTTGCGTCTCAAGTATTTCTTTAAACAGTTAATGTCTTCCCATTTGTGCCGTCTGAGAGGACGGCACCATCCTATCTCAGTCGGCACCATATCTCTTCAGTGCCGTCTGACAGGTCGGCACAAACTATCTCAGTCGCAGGATTTTCTTCTACGCAACACGGCCTTGTTCATTCTGTCCATCGGAGAATCGACTCACTGCTGAGGACTATCGGAGCTGTCGAAGGACACGATTTAGTACGAGCAGCACCGGTCTTCGAGCAGCTCTTTCTCAGCCGGAGTACAAACAGTGGCTTCAAGGCTCTCAACAGGAAGTTTAGCTGCTTGGGACGGGAACCATAGGCTACAGGCTTTGCAGAAGCTGTACCGAGAGGATGCAGAGGACAACCAGCGATGGGCTATTCGCGTTCGATCGAGTTTCATCTCCATGAGAACCTCGACATTCTTCAATTGGTTTCGATATTCCAATCGATTAACATTTGAGTATTTTCTTTTCTTTTTGTTAAGAGTTTAGACTTACAGTCGTTGAATAGATCTTCAGCAAATCGTGGAAAAAAGCTACCACATATTCTCCTCGCTGTAAAGCGGTCTGCACTAGTACAGAAGGAACTCAGAAAAATCCTCGAGTCACTCACGGAGGTTGATCGTCTTGAGGTGCGAAGTGGAAGGAGAGTTCAGCAGGAAAGACGGCTTGGCATCCTCTTCCGAACTTGATCTGCGCAAAGATCCTTTTCAAGGTAACCTCCGATTTAATTTATAAGAAAGAATTTTTTAACTTATCGACAGAGCAGTCACCAGTGCTAAGGGCAATTCACAGGTTGAGGTGAACTTAAAGCAGCTAGTGTACAAGAAGCATGACAAGCGTATGCACAAGTTCCTCTCCATCATAGACCCAGACTTGGGGAGGAGTGGTTCCAGAAGGTGACGAACATCTCTCATAACCAGTGTCGCTGGATGGGCATTGAGAAGCTGTATGCGATGTTAAAGGCGAAGATTCCAAACATGCTGCGACTCCGATACCTGAACAAGCTCACCCGTCTCGAATCCAAGGCAGAACAACAGACACTTGGGCTACCGGGCATGCAGGACAAAGAGTGGATCAAGTGGTTCACCTTGGACTTACATTGGAAGGCTGTGCACAAGGAAGCCATTCAGATCCTTAAGGGGTTGCGAGAGGATGATGAAGAAGTTGGAACGGATGTCGACTTCATGAGCTGGTTTGATGAGATGAGAACTCGAAGCAAGTGCCTGGTCTTTCAGCCCTTCCATGACTGCATTCGGTTCAATTATTCGATAGAGCGAATGAGTTTCTGGAGCGTGAGGAATCTGCGCGTCGGATGATATGGAGGTAAGCTTTCAATCCAGCATTGCTACTGTCTGACTTTGTGTTACAGGTTCATACTGGCGAAGCAAATGACACCGTCCCATACGATGAAGCTGTGGACAGATCATACAAGCGAGCCTCACATGTGGTCGAAGAGCAGAGGAGCTCTAACACCGTTCGAACGGGAGCATGTTCCATTCTGGCTCGACTGTCCATCGCAACAGCCACCAGCTTGGGAGAGCTTACTATTCGACATGCACGGCAATGATCTACCAGCGATTGTTTGGGAGCCATAAGAAGTAGAGGCTATCAAGAAGAGCAAGATGAAGAAGACGATGCGGAAGACAACTACACATGCAAAGGGATCGGGAGCGGGACCAAGCTCTTCTACAGCACCTCCGCCGGCATTCGACTTTACAATCAATGAGGTACAGCCACTTGTAGCTAGTTTGGACATCAAGGACGACCTGATGACCTTCATCCCGACCCTGGCTGCATCCCATGGATCCTACGACCTAGCTGTGTGCAACATGGAGGAGATGAGCAGGTCTTTCTTCGAGCCGGGTGCTTCCCAGACAGAGGTGTACACCAAGCTCCGACAACAAGTTGACAGACTACATACGGTTGAGTCACAAATGGTGTTCCAGGAAGTGGTAGGTGAATACGGCTTCAACCTCATCATCCTCGACTTGCCCAATGAGCTTGTATATGGAGGTGCTAGCATCAACAAGGACATTGTGCAGCTAGATCCGATGAAGTTTGAGGGGCCTTGCAGTTCAGTGGAATGCACTTGGCAGCGAGTGGTTTCATGGTCGTCTTCGCGAGTTCTCCTTCTGTTTTGGCGGTGATTCAGGCGGCTGCAGTAATGAACTTGGAGGTTGCAGGGACTTACAGCGTCTATCGTGCACGAGGCTGGGGATACCATGACAAAATTAAGGTAAGCTAGCTATTCAAGTTCAAGTTTAACTTGGTTTATGTGGCAGAATAACTTGTTAGTTCTCTTGGTGCTGCAAAGCTCTAAGAAGAAGTCGAAGAGGCCAAACCCTCTGGCGTTGACGAACATGATCCTCGTCAACACTGCCGACCGTTATCAGGAGGCTTGGTAAGGAAGTACTTTGCTATGTTTATCCTAATGGAAGTTTGTGCAGGATGATGATTCAACTGAAGAGTGTTCGACTCATGTAGCTTTTGATCGAGCGTCTCAGTAGACCTGGCGACCTAGTCTGGGATATTGGTTTCGGAACCGGGTCATCGTTGTTAGCTGCCGTCGAGCTCGGAAGGAATATTATAGGAACCGAGAAGAGTTTTGAACTCTCTAGGTTGGCAACAAACAAGCTCGCAGAGAACATTAGACCAGAAGAGTTACCTACTCAAACACCTCCACGTCCAAGCGTAACTGGTGGTTCGAGAACTGCAGCTTTACTTAAGATGAAGAAGAAACTTTAGCTAATGTATATTGAGTAATAAATTAAGCTAATATAAAAAAAATAAGATAGAAATACAACAGTTTTAATAGAATTCTTTTTTGCCGACTAAGGACAATACTGCCGACCAGAAAGAATATTCCAAAATATTCTAGAATATTCTTGAATATTTGAGCCCAGGCCTCCTGGGCCCCAAGCCTCCAAAATGGTGACACTCCACCGCTGGGAGGTCGAGGCCGTCATATATCACCATGGCTTCATCTAGCTAATCGAAGACCCTCGCGAGCCCGGTATAGACCGTAGAGGTCCATCATTCGTTGGCCTGGAAATGTTGGTAGTTACTCTGTACTCGTCCTCGGGCTTGTCCTTCTCCCCTCCCTGGCTGGGTTCGGTAGATTGCTCGATTGTGTCTGACGAGGATTCCGGTAGTGGGGATCCTATAGCCAGGGGAATCGCGTGTATGGGTTCTTGCGTTACATACCTTGGTGATTCCTGGTCCGGAAGGAGGCTACCCTCCGCCTGTTCCTCTGTTGACGCCTGTTCTTCTGTTGAGCCCTGTTCTCTGTAGACGTCGGTCCCTCTGTTGAATCCTATTCCTCTGTTGACTCCGACGGTTCTGGCTGTTCCCACATTTGGAGTGGTGGTGATGCTCTTACTACCGTTCGGCCGAACGAGCCCGTGGTCATAATAGCAATGTGGCCAGCCGTGGGTAGCCTTTGCTCAGTGCCGGCTCGAACTCCGTGAATCCCACTAGTTAGAGCCGGAACCAGGTACTTCTTAAGGTAGTCAGCCCAATTTATCGTGACTCCTTCCCATGCCCTGCAAACACCATTCGCCAATTGCCTAGTGATCTGACTCCCTGTTCTTCCCGTGAGCATGAAGGCCACTAGCGTTACGAACTCGGCTGCTTACTCCTTCGCTTGTATGCCTCGTAGTCCATGAGTTGCTGTGGTGGCGGGCTATTGAACCTCCGCGTACGAGCATTCCCTAGGGCTAGGCCGTCCCCTGGTAGTCAGAAGACTATCGCTAGTTCGTCGAACATAATGCGGAAGACTGCGCTCCCATCCGTGCAAATTGTATTCCCCTACGCTCGATTTCACTAGCCACTAGTTTCGCTGACTGGAGGAATTGTCTGGCCTTTTCATCAAATCCTGGGTCCTCCACTTCTCCCCACGGAAGGTCAAAGAATTTGTCCAATCATAATTGCCTCCTGACTCGCTGACGTCGGTTGCCCGATTAATTCCTTGAACTTGGAGTACTTGGGCGATACTAGCTCCGCTGCTTGTTCTTGGCCCTTGATGAGCATGCGAATTTCTCTGATTACCATTGGCCGATTTCTCTCTGTCCACCCCGTGGTCATGGTAATGGAAGTGTGGCATTGTGCACCTCCTTCTTGAGTGTAGGTGTCGTGGCAGTCCTTGTGGCGTCCTCCGAGGTGACTGGCACGTCTATCCCTGCGCCTGGATACGCAATGATGGCGTCGCCCGACCATCATTGCCTTCGTAGTGCGTGCCTCACGCCTGTGGTCCAACCTCATGGACCATGTGATCCTGTGAGCTGGCCACACATGCGTTTGGAGATCCTACTTCCGACTGCTCCATCTTCTCTATCGCTTCGCCCCATGGTTCGCTGGTTCTGCCCCGAAATTCCTCAATCTGTGCTCCATCTGGTGACCAACGCGGCTACTATCGGCCGTCCGTCGTGGTACTTGTCCATTATCATAGACTGTGGTGGTTTTGATGCCGCCTGGTGAGGCCCATCCTGGCTCTAACTGCACAGTCTTACCTGTTGATCCCTTCCTGCCGCTTCTTCCCCACACTGGCCCCGTATGTCCCTTATCTGGGGTTCCGTGTCCTACTTCCACCCGGGAGGGTCTACGCTGGAGCTTCTTCCCCCCCCACTTCCCGGGCCGATCCCCGATCGGCCCATGTGGTGGATATTTCCCCTTGGGACCATGACCGGTAGAGGGTTGCCGATCCCTATTGATACCGGCTTTGGGGTGGCTTTGCTTGATTGGGGCGGCCGTTCGGCTTGGGTATCTCCACATAAGCCCTCTAGACTTGTCCTGGTGGTTGGTGAACCAACGTTCCGGTGCCGGATAGTTTCGAGCTTCGGTTGCTCTTGCGATCCTTAGTTTGTTCACGTTGGGCTGCCTCTGATGCGAGGCCTCCTGCCTGGCGCGACCCAACCCCAGAAGTCGGCCTGCGGAGGTCATTGTGTATGCCCTCGCTCCATCCTCTGCGCTGCCGGGCTCCTGATACTCCAACGCCCCGAATCTCCATCCTAGGGCCTGGGTTTTGCCTGTGGGTATGGACCTTATTGCTCGTCTGGTGCGGAACCGTATCTGTTGGTGTTCCCAATCGTGCTGTACCTTTGCACCCCTGAGCCAAGGTTGACCGAGGAGTAGGTCGAATCCCCCCCTGGCGTGCATATCGAGGACCACAACGTTGATCCAAAATTTGACCGTTTGGATCTTGACCTCTACTGCCCTCAAGATGCCATTGGGCGCTACCTTGGCCTGATTGGCCATGCATACCTGAAATGGAGTGGGCTCCAGAGTTGGCATACGCAACTTCCTGTGGAGCTCTGTTGACATGACATTGACTACTGACCCCCATCTATAATCACCTTGCTGACTGTGTGACCCGCCATGCGAACTGGGATAGTTGGTATGTCATTCACGTAGTCCACTGTGGTTGCAGTGCCTCTTGGTGGGGGCCTTGCTGCTGGCCGTACCCGATTCCCCCATCGTGTGGTGGGAACCAGCGGCGTTTCTTGTTCTGACCCCGTCTGGGCCTCCCCCCTTACGAATGCACGGTTTTGCCTTCTCCTTACTTTTCTTAGCTATTCTTGGCCTGGCTGGGCTCCACGGGTTTCGAGACTGTCAGTCCTTGCGTTTGCTTCCTTACCCACTGCTTTAAAACCGGGGTTTTTGTTGCCTATCTTCTCTTTTCACGCCTTTGCGCTCCCCTGGTTCTTTGCCTTTGCATTTCCCTTGTTTCATTCGCTAAGGGAGCCTGTGGTACTATGTCTGTCCCGCCGTCCTATTTTGGCAGTACCACCATTACTTGGTTTACTTGCGGTGTGGAGTTTGGAGTTGGGTTTGCGGGGATCTGCCCATTATTCATCCTAATGACGCCGGCTGCTTGTGCTTCTAGCATTGGTTTGATTAATGATACCCATGAACATCGGTAGAGTGGGTGTGGGCGTCGCATAGTGCGCACAACACCTCCTTGCGTTCCGGTCGTCTCTCTCTGTCGCCGTACCTGGGTCGATACGGTGGCTGTTCTCGAGAATGGGACCTACGATTCCGGTCTCCCGAACGGGACCTCCTACAGGGTTGGTTGTCTCCCTCCGTCCTACGGCCATAACTCCTTTGGCCATCTGCCCCCCTTCGTTCCTCGTTCTACTGTTAGTGTGGCTGCCTGTGGTGGCCTTTTGCTCAGGAGTTTGGCCAGCCGGTAGCAATCGTCCGTGTTGTGAGATCTACGGATGTTACACACCCGACAGTACTTATCCCCCGTGCAGTGTATCCCATTTGAGCCAGTGTCGTGGATAAGTCTTCCTTTCGTGTGGCCCCCCGTAGGGTTTCCCCCGCTGCAATTGCCTATTTCCCTTTGTACCCAACCGTTTCTCCTTTTTGGTCGGCCTTGGAGCATCCGAGAGGTTTTCCTCATCCAATGCGGTATCGTTGGCCTCCTCTGCGTCCGATTTGTCCTGCGCCTTCCTTTCTTGGCGTCTTTCAGCTTCCCGCTTTTCACCTTCTTGGCATACCGGAGTAACTTGTCGAACGTCCGGTTGTCATCCAAGCCGATCCACTTGCGAATCTCCTGCCGCAGTCCCTTTGGTACCACATTTTCTTGGTCAGGTCAACTGGGGCGTCTCTTAGCCGGGGGATATACCCTAGCATGCAGACCGTGTACTCATCGATCGACTCTCCTGCTTTCTGTTTCAAGCTTGTTAGCTTGTGGATCACCTTCTCTTCACTCTTTTCTTCCCGAAAGGTATCCAGAAACACCCTTCGTGCGGTTTCCTGGAATTGCATCCACCAGGCGTGTGCCTTCTGTCCAGAGTGCATGCGAAGGCACTCAACTTCTTGTGATTGTCGCTCACACTCCGAATTTTGCACACCTGTTTGAACTTGTGTACGTGTTGGTCTGCGTCTTCCCCTTCGCTCCACGGAACGCGGGTAAAGGGCACTGTTACGGTGCTCTCCTGCATCGAATGAGCGCTCGGGCTAATAAGGTGACTGAGTCGGTTCCCATGGTGTCCCGTTGTGCCTGAGAAGTGTTCCGATCCGGACCCTTGCTTCGGATGTGGTGTAGTCCACGTCCTAGTATTCTGCTGGGCACCTTTCTCCTTCCTCGTGGCCGCCCTCCCATTGAGGGTGGGTGATGAGGACGGGCTCCTCCCGGCTGTCCCTCGGGGGCCCCCTCCGCGGGACCAACCTGACGGCTGGTGGCGCGGCTTACCTTGGCTGGACGTTTTCCCTCCTCCAACGAGTAGTTTTGTATGACCGTGCGCGGAATCCCCCGTGACGTCTAGATGGTCGTGATCGATGGGGCATTCCTCCTCGCCCCGAGACGGTATCCCCGTCTGGTGATGATTGCGGCTCTGCCGTGTGCCCAGGCGGATTTCCCTGCGTCGTCCGATCTATTGAACTCTTGGTGCAGAGGTTGCCTTGTTGGCAATTGATTCCCTCCCTACGGGGGCCTTCCAGATGAGGCTCTTCCTCCCTCTTTCCAGGCAGACATGGGCCCCTGCGTCACCCTGATGGGTGAAGATGACCCTGGGTTTCCTATTTTACCTCCATCGTGGCACTGGTCACGCTGGGCTTCTAGCTCACGTCCCCCGTCGCTATTCGTGTTGCTTTCGCCCCTCGAGATTCTTGCCTCCGTCGCAGGCCTGCCCTTTCTTGGGGTTGTCCTGGGCAAGGTTTCCTCCTTCGGGGGTACTCGTCAAACACTAGTTCTGCTCGTTGGTATGGGGGCTCTTCGTGGCCGTCACTTTTACCTACGTTGAGAGGCGGAGGGCTTTCATTGTCTTGCCATCCATCCCACTCTGCATCGTAGGTTATTGTCCGGGTGCTGTTCATACCTGCATGCGGCCGTGCCTGGATTGTCGTCCGGACGTGCTACAGTTCCTTTATATCCTTCTTCGTCGTCAATAGCGTGCGACCGCCTCTGCCGCTGGTGTGCTGAGTTTACCGCTACTCGAGATTCGGCCATGCGGCATTACCATTGTTCCCTCGGGTAGGTGAGGTAGGGGCCGATTGCGGCAACCAAGGTGCCTCGCGCCTTCCATTAATCTCCCTCGGCCTGCCCGTCGCATTCTCCTGGCCATTTGTTGCTCGTCAATCTCTATTTGTTCGAATGAGTTAATCCCGGCTCTTTGTCGGGCCACCACTCTACTTGCTACAATGAACTCCATCTGTGTGTACTATTTATCCCTCCGTGGTCACCACAAATGGTCGTTGGGGACTCCGCAGGCCAGATGTGGTGCTTCTTAGGAAGCTGTAGTGGTCGCCAGGACACTGTTGAGAGCGTCCAACCCGGGGGTTCGGCCGGCAAGCCGGGCCTTACCTCAGGAGTAATGGAAGGTATTGGATGGCCTCTACCCGGACGCTGCGAGGGTCCGTGTACAGGTGAGGGGAAGTTCTACTTAGATGATTGGGCAGAGAGTGTTGTGGGGCCCAGGAGTCGGGCAAGCGGGGAACGCCCGCTTGTGAGGTGAATAGAAAGAAAATGGATATATAATGCCTATCTGAGTACAAACTATCTCGACAGTGGAGCAAGATATAAGACGCAGACTTGACTCCAAAGAGACCCCGACCCACTATCCGCCTTCCGACTTATATAGTGGGTTACCTACTGCTAGACCCTAGGTACAGGTGGCGCCTTCCCACTGCTCTGCCGCCTGGTGACAGAGTCCTGCCTGCCACATTTATGTGCCTCCCCACGCGTGTTGTCCTTCGTACCCTGAGTAGTTGATCCGGAAGATCGGATCTACGCATGGTTACGCCACTGCCTGACAATGGTTGCCATCAGTCCGTACCTGAAGTACCTCCCTTATTCGGCGCTTTGTCCAGTCGCTCGTTCGCGCCGATGGGCGTCCCGCCAGCTGGCCGCGATGACGGGCCACCGTCAACCAACGAGACAACAACACCGTCACTCTGATGGATGCTACAACACGAGTTTTACTTACAACAAATACGAATCGTATACGAAAATATACATCTAACAAGCCAGAAGAAGATCTTGACAATGAACCGGAGTACGATTTGCACAATATGGCAGATCCAGAAACATCTGCACTAAAAAGTAGCTCGGAATACGATCAAAACCGTAAGTCGGAGCAAGACATGGAAAAGCATGTGACCACCTGGTGTGTGGCATCAGCAAAATCTTCTGGAAACATCGACAAGATCACCCACACGAGCGAATATCAAAATCCAAGGAATCGGGAAGTCCGAGGAATGCAAAATCTAATGATGAGATATTCCCTGCCAAATCTATCGAAAACCAAGGTATTCACACACCTAACCAATCTGATATCGACACATGGATAGCTGCGCAGAAACTGACAGACCATAAATTCTCTAAGTATAAGATAGGGGCACTCCTTCGCCAATAGCACATATTAGGGTTTCCAAATTCTTCTTTAGTTTCTTCCTCCTTCTCATCTTTATTAAGTCTTTCGTCATTTCCTTCTTTTATTCGGCGGGCGCATATGGAATCGATGGACGAGTATATGGATACGACAAGTACTCCGGCAACAGGGGTCAATACGGCGTCTCAATCAGAACCGGCAATTACAATTCTTCTTACGCCAGTCCTTTATCGTATTGTCCGTCCGGCACCAACACTCATCTCGAACATACGAGAATGGATTCAAAGGATGCAGTTGGAGCGATATTTTGAAACGTTCATACACAAATGATTGGATCAACACGGTGAACACTTAGTCGACCAGGCGATCAAGGCATATCTACCACAATACAAGGCTCTACAACTA
The DNA here is from genome assembly GCA_003024785.1 of Selaginella tamariscina. Classification (NCBI taxonomy): domain Eukaryota; kingdom Viridiplantae; phylum Streptophyta; class Lycopodiopsida; order Selaginellales; family Selaginellaceae; genus Selaginella; species Selaginella tamariscina. The sequence continues at coordinate 49,788 of PUQB01000995.1, forward strand.
CAAGGTGGCGCATTTGCATTCACAAGTAAGCTTATTTGAGATGTATTTGAATTCCCAGAGCCAGACATCTCTTATGATCCAATTCCACAAGTCAACACATACGTCCATCACTACACCGATAATCTGGACAAGTTTCGTCAGAAGCAGAAGACGGCGAATGCGGCACCAACATCAATTCTCCACAAACCTCATAAGAGTCATATTAAGGCTATCACCACTGCGTTCGCTTTCCACAAAATGCCGGCAGGATTCAATAAGGAGATCGGGTATGTATATCATCTATCTAAACAGGGACAGAGATCGGATTGGGGAGAGCTAGTCGTAGTAGGACTGCAACGTGAGCTGAACACTCTACACAACCCCAAAAGCAAGGACAAGAGACGTCCGTCTTTTCGGTGCTTCATCACATTTTGACAACTCTCAACATTACGTATGTGGATTTAGCACCCACAGGTACACCGGCACTCACAACAAGGATGGGCTTTTGGTTAAGTCTTACCAATTAGTATCCGGATAATGTTTTCAACGTCCGTAATTTGGATGCGCCACTACCAACAAAGCCAAAGAAGCGACCACGTACACAAGCAAAGAAGCCAAAGGAGCCGCAGTCAAAGGAACTCGAAATCATACTCGAGTTTCTGGACGAGGATGAAGACGATGATCGCGTATTGCAGAGGAGACCTTTACCTCGAGGAGACCAACAACGGATGCGGAACAGGCCTACGGCATCAACTTTTGTACCACACACAAAGCATGAAGACATAGCACTACCAGATCTTAGTCAGCCCACAGCACCAACTTCCATGACGCATATGGAGTGCGGGGATTCAGCGCCATTCAACAGTACGGGTCCTACCGTAATTCCGTCACCACCATCAGTTCAACATCAAACCACGGCAGGTACATCCTCTCATATCATACCGCCATAGGTAGTACCTCCAGCACAGCAAGTACGGGAGTCAGCAGTACGGCAGTCAGGACTTCAACAAAACTGACACATGGACAATCTACCAAGAATGACATCCACGGTAAAGAGCAGTACCATCAGCAACCCTATTCACCAATACAACAGATGGGACATCACGCTTCAGATCGTCAAGAGTGCGACATTTCAAGGGTTCGAAGCGTACTCGTGATCAGACTGCTTCACCTGGACTACCACCGCAGGACCCACCACAGGATACAACTCTCGAAGGTCAGCTTTCCCACCTTCGCAGTGTTTTTGATTCTATTACGCAGTAGGTAGTGCTTCAATGAGCAGACGCTACTTTCAGTCAGCAGCTTCATGACCGCTGTAATGCGATCGACAAGCAATTCTTGGAACAATCGAACATCATACGGCGTCTGTATGACCAGAACAAGGTACTCATGGATACTGTACACACACTAGTTGACCAAGTCCATAATATCCATGAGAAGATGAGCGAGTTTAACCTAGCAGCTATTCCAACATCAGATGATGCGGACGAAGTACATAAGTTATGTGAGGAGAACCTCAAGCTAAAGAACTTCGTTGCTTCTATGTGCGGAAGTGCGGGCACATCGTAAGGTTCCATCGGGGAGATGCAACACTTCCAGTCTGGGGGATGTTAGAATCATAGTTAGACATTGATAGAATTTCTTGTTATTTTATGGGCAATATAATGGGAAAATATCAAAAATAATATATATTGTGGAAAACTGAGAGTGGGAAGGATATATCGGAGTATGAGTTACGAATGCAATACCGCAATACGAGTCATCACTGCAATACGATACCAGCGGAGTATGGCATGTTTGGATAAGGATAAGGAGTTACAGTAACTGAATGGATAAGGTTGAGAGGCAGTTTCTATAACTGCTAGTACGAGACTTAGAGTACGGGTATAAATAGACCAAATTAGGAATAGAAGGGGATCCCGAGTATATTGTTAATTTGTACCATGTGCCGTGCGCGGACATAATCTAAGTTTCCTTTCTCTCTCTATACATCTATCTCTTACTCGTATTTCTATTTGATGTATACTATTTTTCTCTTCCAGTACTGTGATGGGATCCATAGTACTGATGCCTACTATACACCTTACCATCCTTTTACCCTTTTCCTGACCTTCTGACGTCTGATTTCTTCTCTATCTTATTTCGGTAGACCCTTCCTACGGGTTTATCGACAGCAACCTTACCTATGTACGGAGGGTAGGATTTTACGATTCAACATGCCACAAGTTGAAAGGACATGAACAAGAAGAGAACATAAAGACGAGGATTTGACCAACTTTAAGCCATAGTTTAAGCCCGCTGGTGATAACAATTCTACAGGCTTGGCGAGAAGAAGCCTAGCAAGGGAAGAAGAAGCCCGTTAACATTACAAGTTGTTTTTTTTTTGCCCTATCATAAATAAATAAATATAAATATAAATTCTTTAAAATGAAGAAACAAATATATAAATCCCAAAAAATGAAACAAATTGATAATTGTTTGTTTTTATTAACCTGCAAAAATTTGAAAAGTTAATGCAATACTTAATAAGTAATTAATTGAAATACCCACTTTTAAAAGAGATGCCCTTGACGTATAGTACCCTAACAAAAATCCAATTGTAATGGAATATGCTGCTATGTAAGATTAGGGTTCGAGATTCTTTACATCGCCAAAGCTCTTCATATTTTGGTGGTATTTTCGGTTGTGATTCTGATTCATTTTATTCTCAAGGCTTTTCCTGATTAATCTGCTGAGATTCTTCGCCACTGAATGACTACAATGTGGGTGGCGTGCCTGCGCCGCCAAAGACTATGCAGAATCGAGTCATTGGGAAGTGATTTCTTTGTTAATTTTACTCGTTTAGTCATGTACTTAATCATTAATGAAGATTAACATCAGCAAATTAGGGTTTTTACCAGTGAAAGTTAATATATATATATATATATATATATACACTTACAAGGTTGTGTATATATACACATAAGTTTTATAACATAAGCTCTCCTTTTCCAGATCGGATAGAGTCATTTGTTGTGGATAGAGCCACTTAACAGATTTGATATTGAATCTCTTTAAGCTTTTTGAAACGTTTGTCTCTGGAAATAAAGCAGATCACAGTAACTATCGTATGTAGTGTGTGTGTGTATATGGATATATATAAGTATTTGTAATATATTATATAATTTATATAATATATTCTTTTTAGGAATTGCCTAGTTTGTGCAGAACTTTACTGAACCAAGTGAGCCTCCAATCATGATTGTTTAGAATCTAACATCAAACCCTATCTCTGGAACATACCGCATGCGTAGCATCGGAGAGCAAGAAATGTCGTCATAGAACCCTAAACCCTATCTCTGTTACAATGGAGCATCAGTTTATGTCTCAACACTCCTTGTAAACTAGTGCTCTAAAGACTCCGAGGCCCCCCCGGAACAAAGCGAACTTGGTTGGGCCCAGCGGTTTGGTGAGCACGTCCGCCACCATCTCATCCGCATAAGAATGAGCCACCTTCACCAAACCGCCTTCTACAAGCTCCCGCACATAGTGAAACTGAATGAGCACATACTTTGTCCGTCCATGATAGACGGGGTTCTTGCTCATAGCAATGCTACTCTGATTGTCACACTAGCTGAGCATGGGGGTTCGTTGCACCGCTCCAAGGGCAATGTACTCAACCTTTGCAGACGAAAGGGCCACCACACTCTGCCTCTTGCTCCCCCATGCAATCAAGGCCCCGCACAATTCCAAAGAGTAGCCAGTGGTGGACCAAGCTCCTTTGTTTGTCCCCCAACTTGCATTAGTGTAAGTGACCAGCTGAGTGTCACGGCCTGAGAAGCATAGGCCGTGGTGAGGCGTTCCCTTTAGGTACCTAAGTACATGTTTGGCAGCCTTCCAATGGCACAAACTCATAGCAGATCCAAATTGGCTAAGTAGCACAGTGGCATATGCTATGTCCGGTCTAGAGGAAAATGCCAGAAACATCAAACAACCTATGAGGTTGCGGTACGAAATCTCAAAATCACATATTTCTTCTCCCATCTGAGGCGAGTTCGGATTGACAGCATCGACGAGCATGGGAGTTTCAACTGGACGGTAGTTCTGCATACCAAACTGAGAGAGAAGAGATTGCACATAGTGCTGCTGGTGAATCTTCAAAGTCCCAACCTGCATATCCCTCTCAATTTGTAGGCCCAAGAACATCTTCACCTCTCCCATGTCCTTCATCCGAAACTGTTGTGCCAAGCTTGCTTTCAACCTGCCAATCCCGTCTTCATCACCTCCAGTGATGAGGAGATCATCCACATACATGGCAACAATGATCCGTCCACGACCAACTCCCCGCACATAAACATTGGAATCACTGTGTGTTCTTCGAAAGCCTTGTCGACGCAAAGCTTCATCAAACTTCTGGTACCGCACTTGAGAAGCTTGCTTAAGACCATACAAGGCCTTGTTAAGGTGCTAGGCTCGAGCTGTGTCCCCATGTTTGGGAAAGCCTAGGGGAATGTGCATGAAGAGCTCCTCATGCAAATCCCCATGCAAGAACGCGGTCTTCACATCCATCTGGTGCACTTGCCACCTCCTGGCGTTAACAAGTGCCAAGAGTGCACGGACACTAGGCAACTTAACCACAGGTAAAATGTCTCCTCATAGTCAACTCCTCGCACCTGGGTGAAGCCTTTTGGCATGAGTCTGGCTTTGTGTTTGACATCCCTAGTCAGGGGATCCACTGTCCGCTTAAAGACCCACTTGTAGTCAACAAGTCGACGTCGGTGTGGGGCAGCACACTCCTCGAATGTGCAATTCTACACTTGTGCATCCACTTCGTCCTAAATGGCCCGCTTCCACTCAAGAGACTCCGTTCCGGTCACCACATCTTCAAAGGTGGAGGGAACCTTCTCATCCACAAACATGCACATCTCGGCTTCCTCATCAAGTAGAGAAGTGGCATCTTCCAACACCTTGCGAGAAGGCACTCTCATGCGTGGTCTATCTGGAGCTACCACAAGATCCGGCATGCCCCGCCGGCGAGGGACATGAGGAGGCCGATCAACCTGTTGCTTCGGCTGCTCAGGTGCCAGCTGCTCATGGACATCACTGGTTGCTCTGGATGCGCCTGCCACTTAGGCTGTTCAAGTGCCAGCTGCTCATGGACATCAGCATCACCTTGATCACCTTGAGCATCACCTGGCAGCTGCTCCCTGGGGCATCAAGGCCATTTTCTTCCCCTATGTCCACAAAACCAACTAGGATTAGGAGAGCCAACAAGTCATCATCAATGAAGGAGTCCACAAGTTGTTTCGTGGAACGACACCATGTGAGGTCATCCTCAGTAAACACCACATTCGTGCTGATGATGGGCATTTGTCCACTAGGTTCCACAGCATGTATGCATAGCCAACAAAGATCAACTTCTGACTCTTGGGGTCCAGCTTCTTTCACTACTGGTCAGGAATATGGGCATACGATGTGCAACCAAACACCCTAGGTGGGATACATTAGGCTTCAGACCCGTCCATGCTTCCTTAGGTGCCTTGCCTTTTAATGGCACAGTTGGCAACCGGTTCTAAACATGCATGGCTACCGCAATAGCCTCCTGCCAGAACTCCTTGCCCAAATGTGCATGAGCAAGAAGGCTGTGTGCTGCATTCACCAGCGTTGTGCTTCCTGGCATTCCAACACAACTCTTGCATGGTGGAGTTAAGGTATTCCTTGCCACCGTCTATACGCAACGCCTTAAGCTTCTTACCAACTTGAGTTTCCACCACAGCTTTGTACACGCGGAAGGCCTCCACCATTTCACTTTTACGAACATAGGAAGAAAAGTTTGGTGAGGCGACTGAAGTCATCAATGAACGTAAGAACATAACGTGTGCCAAAATAACTCGGGAGGAAGAACTATTTGGTGCTTCCAAAAATAATCACCAAATTCTATAAAAAAACATAAGAATAAGTCATAAGTTCATTCGAGTAACTTGCTCATATGTGTGTGTTATATATAATGATAGTTAAACTAACCTCTGCCGCTTCCTCCACAACAGCTCCTTTCTACTTAAATCCGGTCCATGGTCCAATTATACATTGCCAAAGTTAACAATGCTTCAGTAGCGAAAGAAAAATGAAGCTCTGCATAACCTTTCCTTGATTTCTCCACTTGAAACATTAAGATATTAGATACATTTATATGTTATTTATTTTATATATTTATGTAATAAATATATATTTATATCAAATACTTATATGCAAACCATTTTCTCAGCACACACTTGAATGGGATTTTCAGCTGAAAGAGATCGAGTCCTGACAAAAAGGAGGCCTGGTCCAGGAGACTTGGGCCTAGAATATACTAGAATCTTTATCAAATATTTCTAGGGCAAAATTTTACAAGTGATGAAATGAATATTCTTTGGTCGGTCTCAAAGGCATATTCTTTCATTATTCATATATATATATAAGAATATCTTGCACTATTGTTGTAAGTTAAGTTATTATATAGATTACAAAAGAAAAATGCACATTCATTGAAACGAACACCTAACTACATGTTCCTCTTCTTCCTCAACATTACAATAATCCTTGATCCCTTGCTTTGCTGCTCACACAATGGCTATTGAGTAGGTATCTCCTTTGGCTTGACGTCATTTGCTATTCTAATGCTGGCTATCCTTCCAAGCTCGAAAGATTTCTTTGTACCTAAAACATTTCTACCGAGTGGGAGATATGACTCGGCCATCTTTTCATGTTTAGTCAGCCAAGCTTGTTCATATACCACATCTGCAACTTGTTCATGATACAGACTTTAGACAGTGCATATAACTTCTCAAGTCCCATCCACAGACACTGCTTGTGGGGGATGCTAGTGACCCTCTGGAACCAGTCGTCAACCAATGCTAAATCGATGATAGTGAGGAACTTTATCATCCACTTGTTGTGCTTCTTGTAGATTTGTTGCTTAGCTTTGGCCTCCACTCTTGCACTCCCCTTGGAGTGCTTCACAGCTTTGTCCAGGTCCTCCTCAAAATAACTTTGATTACCTTGAACATGATCTTTGCACATACTAGATTTGGCAATGGATGCCATGCTAACTTGTGCTGTGCTTTCTCTCCACCTGTGCGGTTTGTCTTGCTCAATGAAGTTAGGATCTCAGGGGTACCCTCTAAGCTAGCACAACAGGTCTTTACTGCCAATAAGAGATGCAGCAGTGTGCTCTTGATCAAAGTGGCAAATAAATTGCAATAAGTAAATTAATACATGCAATGGACACATGCTTAATTAGTTTCCTATTAATTTGCTTGAACATAGTGACAAGTTAGAGATTAGTCGCATCAAATTTCTAAATAAAACTAGCTCGAATCTGGACAACCCATCACTTTCTTTCCTCCTCCTCCATTACCTCCATGTACAATCTCTACAAAGCATTGAGCATGTGGTTCCCATCCCATGTAATAAAGAGCTTCATAGAGAGCAAAGAACGCCATGCCTAGAACTTCGGATCTGCTAGGTCGCTTTTGGAAAACTCATGTAAAGCGAGCATGTCCGGATCCTTGGCTATCTCTTGCAAATCCTCCTTAGTGACATGCTTACCAACTGAAAGGATAAACTAAGTAGTGTTACGAAGGTATCTGCCTACCCGCTTAAAACTTGCCATGAGCTAGTCCAAGTCCTCTGGGTTTACATGATGGAGCTAGCACACTGGGACATCTTGAGGATGTCTCAAGTCATTCGTTGAAGCTAACTAGTTGAACTTCCTACTTGTAGACTAGCTAGAATGCTGTACACCACTTTTTCCTCCTTTGGTACTCCCTTCACCTTCTTCTTCTTTGGAGACTGCTATCATGTGTCCTACCATGGGCCCTCTTTTGACTAGTCAACCTAGTAACCTGGGATGCTGTGACCTCCCTTGCTTTAGCGTCACTCTCTTCCACATCTGCATTGGTTGGCGGCACTCCAGACTCTGGTAATATAGTAGGTATGGAGATACTAACGTGTCAGCAAGGTGTTGTTGAACATCTACTTTTGTCAATGAAACAACTACTGCAGATGATTGTGGCACTACCATTGAGGCTGGGCACTCCAAAGTTGTGTCCACAGTAGAACTAGAAGACTGATTTTCTAACACTACATCAGACTATGTTGTGGCCACGCTAGCCTTGTCCCTCCCCATCTTCTTGGCATTATGCTTGTCAAAGCTACTCTTGCCTATGCTTCATGCGTTATTTCTTTGCTTGCAGCCCTTAAGAACCTTGCATGTACATCTCTTGCAAAATATAAAAAGAATAAACAAAGTGATAATATATGCCTACTGGGGGAGGTAATGTAGAACACTCTAGTTGGCAAAAGCTCAAAAAATGTTACTCGAGAAAGGGGTTTTGTCAATTGGGGTTGCCATTGTTGAACATCCCAATTGGCCACATCATCAATCCTGTCGAACAAGAGAGACCACCACCACCTTGGACACTGACACGGTTGTGTTGCAACTACTGCCCCAATGATGATCTTTGTTAGCGGTGGGTAGATATAGACTGTTTACACTGGTGAATGGTCATCAGGGACTCCGCAGGCCAGATGTGGTGTTGCTATGAAGTCTTGGTGATCGCTAGGACACTGTGGATAGTGTCCAATCCGGGGGTTGGCGCCGGTAAGCCAGCCTTACCTCGGGAGTACTAAAAGGTATTGAATGGCCTCTACTTGGACGCCGCGAGGGTTCGTGTACATGGGTGGATGAGTTCTCCTAGAGCAATGTTGCCGCTCATTACTTGAGTATGATGTTGGCCTAGGAGCAGAGCGAGAGGAGAGTCACCGAAGAGGTGGTGAACAGAAGGAGCATGTATTTATCTATATGTATTGCCTGCTGTCCTAGAAAGGCGAACAAGATACAAGATGAAAACTTGACTAGGACCCCGACCCACTACTAGCCTTCCTACTTATATAGTGGATCGGCTAGCGCTAGACCCTAGGTACAGGTGGCACTCTCTCTCTGGTCTGTCGCCATGTGATAGAGTCCTGCCTGTCACATTTATGCACCTCCCTTATGCGTGTTGTCCCGAGTACCTTGGGTAGTTGATCTGGACGATCGGATCTACGCCTGGTTAAGCGCTACCTGACGTGTTTTAGTGCTGTCTGGGACAGTGTGGACACTCACAAAGATATTATAGTGTTAAATTTATAGTATTATAATGCTACAAAGCCTCGTGATTGCCTTATTAAGCATTTCATATTACTTTCTTAACAGCATTGTCCTTGTTATGCTATTCATAAAACTTACTCAGTTTATTGGTACTGCCATTGAGAAGATATGATCCAGATCATTATAAACTCGCTTGTTTAGCAGCCTCTTCTTCCAAGGTTTCTGCAAAATCACATTTAATAAAGATAAACATGAAAAAAAAGGGCGAGTTCGAAGGAAGAGTCCTCCTGTGTGTCCTGCCGTCATTCCGCAAGCTTAGCTACTATGGCATCATGTTTTTCTGCCACGGCTGGGAGTTATACATCGCCATTGCTTCCTTTATTTGGTTAAAGGCTTCTGCAAGCTTGATGTAGACCGTTGAGGCCCATTGACTGTTGGCATGGAAATGTTGGTAGGTGACTTTTGACTCTTCCTCGGACTCGCCCTCCATTTCCCTTTGGCTAGGTCCGGTCAATTGTTCAAGTATTTCTGATGGCGATTCTAGTGGTAACAGGGGTCCCACAACCAGGGGACCGCGTGTATAGTTTTCGTCATCCTCTGCCTAGGTGGTTCCTGGTCAGGAGGGGGGTTGCCTCCTGCCTACTTCTCTATCGAGTCGGGGGTCTTGGTTGCTCCTTACGGTTGTCCTGACTTGTTCCGATCCACTCTTCCTCCCTTGTCTAGAGTTATGGTTGTGCTCTAACTATAGTTTGGCCAAATAAGCTTGCGGTCATGATAGCGATATGGCATGCCTTGCAAAGTCTTCACTTAGTGCCAGTCCGAACTTTGTGGATACCGCTGGTTAGAGCCGGAACCAAGTACTGCTTAAGACAGTCTACCCAATTCACCGTGACTCCTTCCCAGGCCTTGCAGAGGCTGTTTGCCAACCGCCTAGTGATTTGTCTTCCCGTTCTTCCGTGAGCATGATGGAGTGTTATGAATTCGGCTGCTTCCTCCCTTCTTTGTATGCCCCGTAGCGCATGGTTACCTGTGGTGGCAGGCTTTCGTGGCTCTGTGTCTGATAATTCCCCTAATGCGAGGCCATCCCCTGGTAGTCAGAAGACTATGCTAATTTGTCCAACATAATGCGGAAGACTGCGCTCCCATCTGTGCGGAATTGGATCCCCCTACACCTAGTCTGACTAGCTATTAGTTCTGTGGCCTGGATGAATTGTTTAGCCTTCTTGGAGAATCCCGGGGTCTCCACTTCTCCCCATGGAAGGTCGAAGAACTCGTCCAATGTAGCTGTCTCCTGACCGCTGAACGTCAGGTTGGCTAATCAATTCTTTAAACCTGGAGTACATGGGCGACACAAGTTCCACTGTTCACTCCTGGCCCTTCGATGGACACATGAATCTCTTGGATCACCACTAGCCTGTTCCTCTCTGTCCAATCTGTCGTCATGGTAGTGGAAGTATTGCACTATACACCTCCTTCCCGAGTACAGGTGATGTGGCAGTCCTCATGACGTCCTCTGAGGTGACTGGCGCGACTATCCCTGCGCCCAAATACGCAATGGTGCCCTTTGACCATCATTGCCTTTGTAGTACGTGCCTCACGCATGCGATCCATCCTTGTGGATCATGTGACCCTATGAGTTAGCCACACGTGTGTTTGGAGATCTTGCTTCGGGCAGCACCATCCTTCCTGTTGCGCTTCCTTGGGGGTTCCCCATTGTGTTGGTTGCCTTGCCCGGGGTGCCTTGGACCGAGCTCCATCTAGGTGGATGTTCGGCCCAAGGCAACTACTGTTAGCTATCCGTCGTAGTGCTTGTCCATCATTGTCATTTGTTGTGGCCTTGATGGTACCTGGTGGAGCCCACCCTAGTCCTAACTGTAAAGCCTTGCTTGTTGGTCCCTTCCTACCAAGGCTTTCTACCATTGGTCCTTAGCATCCCACACCTGGGACTTCACGCCCTACTTCTATCAGGGAGTGTCCTTGCTAGAGCTCTCCCCCCCCCACTTGCTATGATGATCTCCAATCAGTTGTGGCTGTGGGTATTCACGGTTGAGGCTGGGGCTGATATAGGGCTATTGGTCTATTCTACTACCTGGCTTGGGTCGGGCCTGCTTGACTGGTGCAACTGGGGTGTGTCCAAGTGGGTCCTCCGGAATTGTAACGGTGGTAGGTGAACCGTTTCTTGTGCTCCCGCACTATGTCTATATTGTTTCGGCTTCGTGCGCTCCCCCTGCTATCCTTGGTCCACCCGTGCAATGCTTTCTCTAGTGAGGGGCCTCCTACCTGACATGGGCTGAGCTGAAGGTCATCATTGTGCCCTAGTTCCATCCTCTATGCCTGCCTGGCACATGGTATTCTAGCGCTCTGAATCTTTGCGTGGGTGCCTAGACTTGGCTTGTGGACACAAACCTAATTCCCCTCTTGGTGGGAATCTTATTTGCTGGTGCTCCTAGTCATGCTGCACCTTCACGCCCTTGAGCCAGGGTCGACCAAGAAGCAGGTTGAATCCCCCTCTGGCGTGCATGTCAAGGACAACGACGTTTATCCAAAATTTGACAGTTTGGATCTCGACTTCTATTGCTCTTAAGATGCCCTTGGGTGTTACCTCGGCCTTATTTGCCATGCATACCTAAAAGGGAGTAGGCTCCGGGGTTGGCATACCCAACTCACAATGGAGTTCCATTGACATGACGTTCACTGCTGACCCTCCGTCTATAATCACCTCGTTGATTGTGCGGCATGCCATCCAAACCGGAATGGTCAGCACGTTGTTCACGTAGTCCACTATGGTTGCAAGTGCCGCTTGGTGGGGGCCTCGTTGATCCTTGTGGCCGATCCCCCATCACGCAGCTGAAATAAGTGATGCTTCTTGCCCCGCCAATGCCTCGGTCTCTCCCATGCTGAAGGCAAGGCGTTCTCACCTCCTCGCCTTTCTCCGTGATCCTTCGCCTTGGTTGGGCTTCACCCATTCTAAAGCAGTTTGCACATCGGTTTGCTTCCTTACTCACTGCTTTAATATTGCGGGTTTTGTTGTCCATTCCCTCTTGCGGTGCCTTCGTGTTGCCTTAGTTCCACGTACTTGTGGTCAACTTGTTTCGTCCGCTAAGGGAGCATGCTATGTTGTGTTCGTCTCATCGTCTCGTTGTGGTAGTACTACCACTACTTGGTTCACCTACGGTGCGGGGATGGGTGGTGGGCCGGCGGGGATCTACCCTTACCCACCCTTGTGGTGCCGGGTGCTTGCGCCTTTAGCATTGGTTGATTAAGGATACCCATGAGCATCAGTATAGTGGGTGTGGACCTCCACATAGTGCACATGCCATCTCCTTACGTTCTGGCCGTCTCTCTCTGTTGCCATACTTGGGTCGGTAGGGCTACCGCTCACAGGAACGGGACCTACAATTTTGGTCTCCAGATCATGACCTCCTACAAGGTTGATTGTCCCCTTCTATTCTACGGCCATAACTCCTCCTGCTATCTACATCCCCTTTTACCTTTCGTTCCATCGTCAATGCAACTGCCTATGGTAGCTTATTGCTCAGGAGTTCGGCCAATCAATAGCAATCGTCCGTGTTGTGAGACCCGCGGATGTTACATACCTGACAGTACTTGTCCCTGCGTGTAGTGTATCCCATTTGAGCTAGTGTTGTGGTTAAGTCTTCCTTTTGTGTTGCCACTCGTTGGGCCTCCCCGACACTATAGCTGCATGTGCCATTTGGCTCCTGACCGTCTCTCCTTTTTGGTAGGTTTTGGAACATTTGAGAGGTTTTCCTCATCCGTGGTGATGTCGTTTGCTCCCTTGGAGTCTGATTTGTTATGCGTCTTCCTCTCTCTCGGCTTCCCGCTTCTCAGCCTTCTCGACGTACCAGAGTAACTTGTCAAACGTCCAGTCGTCATCTAGGCCGATCCACTTGCGGATCTCCGGCCGCAGTCCCTTCCGGTACCACATTTTCTTGGTCAAGTCGACTAGAGCATCTTTTAGCTACAACATGCAGACCGTGTATTCTTCGATCGACTCTCCCACTTTCTGTTTCAAGCTCGTTAGCTTATGGATTACCTCTTCCTCGCTCTTTTACTCC
>PUQB01000996.1:0-62953 GCA_003024785.1 Selaginella tamariscina
ATAGTTTAAGTAAATGATTAATTAGTTATAATAAGGAACAGAGAAAGCGCAAAGTTAGACCTTCATGCATAATACATATTTGCACAATATTATCATGTACATATATTAAATATTCACATTGTGTTGTGTGTGTGTTTCTCTTGTTATATATAGTGTTTTTATGATATATATTATTCATACATATAATCTCTTCTCTCTCTCTCTCTCTCTCTCTCTCTCTGCGAGCATTATTATAGGCTGTTCAATATAGAATCTCCACATATTAATCACATTAACATAGGTATGTGTACTCAAATTACACGTTACATTTATATTTACAATGTAACCCTTATATATATATATATATATAATATATATACACATGAACATGCATAGCATACATATCTCAAAAGGTTACTGTTCACTTGTGACACGTGTGTGTGTGTAGCGTGTGTATATATGTAGTGTGTATGTAAGAGAACTGAAGGTTTATTGATGTACACATGCAAACCGCATGTGTGTATGTATGTATGTGACAACCCTGTGTAATACATACTATACATCAGCTGATAACCTCTACACGTATATACATTGTGCACGTTAGAAATAGTGTTGTATATGTATTTATGTACATATATATGCACACGTCTCTGCCCGAAAGTTTATTGGAGGCACATGTGTGTGTGTGTGTGTACTTCTAAGTATGTATATGTATATACATATGCATTATGTATGTGTACATTGTGTATGATAGGGCATGTACATGTTTATATGTATATGCGTATAATGATATGTACTCTCTCTCTCTCTCTCTCTCCTCTCTCTCTCTCTCTCTATATATATATAATATATATATATATATATATAATTTAACTTAGCAAATGTTTATTATTAGTTATACATAAAATAGTAGTATAAAATTTATAACATGCGTGGGTATAGTCACCAAATTATGTGGGAAATAACCTCCTTGTTGGATGAATGCTGGGTATTATTAAAAACTAGTTTAAATAATTAAAAACTTAATTAATAATTAATTTGTTAAATGCAGGTTTTAGGAACTTTTATAACAAAGGGTAGAGATATGCAAAGATCCAAGGACTCTGCAAAGATGTATGCAAATAAACTGGTTGCAATTGCTTTCAAGCTTGGTTTTGATGGCTGGCTGGTAAGCTTTCTTATTTAAAAAATTATTATAATTAACAATAATTTATTTATATTTTATACTTATGTTTTTTAATTGTTTAGATAAACATCGAAACAAGATTGCTTCGAACCAGGTTGACACCCTTAAATACTTTCTAATAGAGTTTACAAACTTAATGCATCGGCAAGCTCCAAACTCCTTCATAACATGGTTAGTTGTGTGTGTGTGCGTGCGTGTGTGTGTGTGTTTGTTTTAATAGATTATATGACAGGTACGATGCGGTCACTGTTGATGGAAAGCTTGCGTGGCAAGACCAGCTCAATAACAAAAATATAGCATTTTTTGATGCATGTGATGGTAGGTTATTAGCTAAATAATAACTTAAATGGTTTAGGTTAATCATTTGTAGTAGTAATTAACTTTGTTAACCTTGCAGAAAAGCTACCCAGGAAAATCTGCAAGAAAGCGTGCAACATATTGGGCGTTGATGTTTGGAAGAAATACTTACGGTGGGTGGAGGTTACCAGGTGCGTGCGTGCGTGTATGTGTGAGTATGGCTCTTCCACTTGCTCATACATGTGCATTATTTACTCTCTCTCTCTCTCTCTCTCTCTCTCCTCTCTCTCTCTCTATAATATATATATATAGTTTTAATAATGTAGAGGATGCTGCATTACGTGGCAGCTATCCTAAAGGAATTGATTCTGTGTGTATACAGGCACACGCACACGCACACGCACGTATAAAGGTTTGTTTTTATTTGAAAGCTCCAAATTTCAAGGAGATTCCAGAGAATCTAGAGGTAACTCAAGCACATTCGGCGAGGAAATTCCTTAAAGATTTACCGAGCCGTACGAGGTCTACCTCGACACATCAGAGTCACTTGTACGAAAGAACCACACAGGTGCAGGGGTGTCGAGTTTCAAAGGTGATCAAATGGGCGGAACGAGGAGGATATTCTCATTCAAATGGAAATATACTAGGGGATATTCACGGTATAATGTATATGCTCAGCAGCTTGAGAATATACAGTACATTGGAGCAGCGTTCGTATGTAGTTGAGTGCAAAGCGGAGTGAGTACAGTGAGTACATTACTCGCGTTGTACATGGCGTGTGTGTATGTACATATATACATACATCACAGGCACACACACACACACTCCTACCTATCTATCTATCTGTGTGTGTGTGTGTCTCTATATACATACATACATACATACGTATCCATACATACATTTGATGTGGTCACGTGGCGATTCCAAGAATAAACCAGATTTCAGAATATACGAGATTCTATGAATCAGAATTCAGATATTAACTATTAATTATACAAAGTTTGAAATGTAAATATAATAATTTTAAGATATAGATATTTTAAAAGTTTCCAATCCTCTTAAACATTCGTAATAAAACCAAAGTAACTTTTATTTATTGCTATTTATCACAGCTAAATATAATATATTTTAATCGCTAGTATTTTATTAAGATGCAGGTTTTGAAATTTTATAACAATTATTATTATCTTATATGCATAATTAATTATATTAAAAATATAAAGTTAATAAAATTTACTTTATGTAATATATACATTAAACATTACATGCCCTATCATACACAAAATTTACACATACATAATGCATATATAGACATATACATACTTAGATAAAATTCGGGCAGAACGTGTGCATATGTCTATACGTGTACATATGTATGCATGTGTATCTATACCAAGGTTTATAGAATTGTGTATATTATGTATTACACAAGGTGATCATCATAAACACATACATGTATATACACACATGCGTTTGTGTATGGGTTGTACATGCATACAATAACTAAAACCCTAACCCTAAAATGTTATAAGTTACTTTACACACACAAGTAAATACAAGCACATGTCATTGACAAAGGTCGTTTCGCACCACACTTAACTTAACTTAGCATGCATAAGTTAAGTAAAAGTTAAGGGTGCATTTGATTCGCACCAACTCTCCCTTAAGAAGAGAAGTTAAGGGTTTTGGATTCGTACCAACCCTTAACTTAAATTAAGGGAATTTGTTAAGGGCAATTGATTCGCACTCATCAACCCTTAACCTTTTTACTTAAATTAAGGGATTGTGTTAAGGGCAATGGATTCGCATAGATACTTAAGTAAAAATATTAAGGGCCATGAATTCGAATATTGCCCTTAATATAATATACTTATATTTACATTTAAGTTAAGATTATTAACTTAATTATTTTTAATGAACTTAACATATCTACATTTCATATAACATTATTATGTCAAGTTATAATAAATATTTTTAAATAATTTTCAATTTGCAATAAAAATCTATTTTCAATTTGTAATAAATATTTTTAACCACTTTAAAATATATTTATAATATTTATTATTTAAATAATATGTGCATCCTTAATTTTTATTAACATTTAAAGTAATTTTACTTATTATAAAAAATAAAAAATATGGTGAGATGAAATTATATACTTATATATAATATTGTATATGGGTACATTCTATAGATAATTAAATTTTATATATTTTGGATATGTTTAAACAAGTAAAAACTTCATGAAAAATATTATATATACATATGCATGTGCGTTAACATGTGTGTTGCATTATATTTTTATTTATTTAACAAAAAAATACTAAATATATTCTATTTCTAGTATACATCCTTTTTCATATTTCACGTTTATCTTTAACACATGATATTTATTGTGGTAAAACAAAAAATAATAATAAAGAAAACATAAATTAACAATTTCCAAATTAATGCCTAACAAATGGCGTCCCAAAAATAAGATGAGCTTCAAGAGCTGATCTAATAGTGCGAGCATGTGTAGTTACCTCACCAAGTTCTCGAGGATCTTGTGAAGGATCATCATACTCCACCCAATCTCCTCTTTCTTGACGTCGCCGAATTCTTCGCTCCCTTGCTCGTAAAGTTGCCTCATAATTCACTTCGCCCTCATCAATGAGGATATTGTGGAGAATAACACAAGCACTCACAGTATTCGGAATGTGTGGAAGGTGGACTCTCAACTTATAATCAAGGCAACGAAATTTTTGCTTTAAAAGGCCAAATGCTTGCTCAACCACCAATCGTGCTTTAGTAAGCTCCTTGTTGAAAGTCTCCTGACCAAGATTAAGATGAACACCTATAAAAACTTAAGTTAAATATGTTATAAATATATTAACTTTACATGCCTGTGTATGGGACCATTAAAAATGGTTGTAATTGGTATCCTTTATCACCCACAATATAAGGCTTCACGAAATCAACATGAGCAGCCTCAAAGGTCCATGAAGATAAACCCCATCAATGATCTTTTGATGAAGTGAGCAATTCTTCCAAACTCGCATATCATGCACGCTACCTGCAAATACCAAAACATTACACAAACATAATCAAAATGAATGTAACTTGCTCACCTGGCCATCCAGCATTCACATTTATAAACCTCTTACGTGCATCAACAACCCCTTGCACAATGATGCTATTCCGTTGCTTCCTGTCAAAGTAGTCCGTCCGGTCATTTGTAGAAGGTTGAAGTATCTCCACATGTGTGCAATCTATGGCCCCCACAACATTTGGTAAATGAGTGTGTGTCACATCTTGGAACTCATGTGCCATCTCACGAACCTCATTTTCCGTCGATGGAAATGCCACCTTATACCAGAAACGTCGACAAATAGCTGCTGTCGTCTCTACAAACACAGCCATAACAGTCGAAGTTCCAATAGCAAACCTCTCACCAATGTCCATGTAGTCACTGTTTCTCACCATCTTCCAAAGTGTAGCTCCAACTCTAATATCCACTCGTACAGCTTCTCTGTAGTGGGTATCCTGCCTTGAGATGTCATCCTCTAATACATTACAAATCATAACAAAGGTTCTCCGTGACATTCGAAGAAGTTTTATCCACCTCTCATCATCGTAGTGTGACATCATAAAAGTGTCCCACCATGCCTCACTCCGTAGTCGAACCCACTGTGAAGGAGAAGACCTTAATTGCAGCTTGTGTTGACCTCCGCATGTACTGAACTACTGCATCATCATCATCTGAATTGTCACGTTCTTCATCTTCAGCATCCGAATCAGAATCCGAGTCGTTCATGATGAATTGAAAAAAAAATCTCCAGCCATGGTCGAGGCTAATCCTATTAAACGGTCCTGAAAAAATAATATAATCGATATTATAAATAACAAACAAAAATGCATTAACATAATTCAAATAAAAGCTTGCAAATGATAAATATATGAAACCTACATGCATACTAATCTAGTCTTTGTTGCCCTGTCCACAAATGTGATCAGCAATTCGTGTCATAGCCAATGCGAACTTCTCAATAGAAGCGTTCTTTTCCCTCCTCAACTCTACTGTCCTCTCAAATTGGCGGCTCCTCATCTCAACCTGGGCTCGAAGTACATTTGTACCTTCATTAACCGCTTCAACCAAACTAGACTTTCCCTTCTTCGCTTGCCTTCTCGTCACAGTGACACCATCTCCATCATCATCTGAGTGATCAGTAGTCAAAGGTGCACTTGTGGAAGTTGTTTGTGAAACTGGAGTCATCGGTGGATCATTTTCAGAGTCGTTTACGTGTTGGGGCGTCATGCAGCTTCGGTCACCTTGAAATGAATCCAATAAATCAAACAGGTCCAAGTCCATGTTTGGCAATCTAAGGCGTCGTTTCTCTATTCGACAAGCTCGAATATGCAGCAGCTCCCGACTTCCTGTTGTGGTCGTGAATAACTTTATAATCGTTGATTAAATTCTCCCACTTCTTACGACATTGTTCTCCATCACGATCGTCGAAACCTTGTGCTTGCATTTCTTTTGCAATCTGTCTCCAACGTGCATTTGCTGTTACACTGACAAGTTGCCTAGTTGACATCTGTAACCTGGCCATGAACTCTTGTCGTTTCAACTCCACAAGCGTCTTTGTCTCGTCCATTGTCCAATTCCGAGACCGAGGCCGTTTGCTTCTTGCTTGCCCCTCAATCTCATGTGAAGTTTCTTCAAAACCCTGGCCCTCGCCCTCATTTTCACCAATGTCAATTGTTTCGCCCACCACCCTTGAAGATTTGTTGTCTCCTCGACCGGACATACCTAGCTGACCTAGCCCGAGTTCTTTCACTTGCTGCGGCTTCGTGGGTGGCCAGGGGAGGTAGAAAGCCCGGCAGCAGTTGCTACCGGGCTTTGGGCCGCCCATGAGCTCGGCCAATGTTGGCCGAGCTCAAGCCAGCCAGCCAGGGGCGGCAGAAACCCGGCAGTAACTGCCGGCTTTGGGCCGCCCCATGAGCTCGGCCAATGCTGGCCGAGCTCAAGCCAGCCCAGCCAGGGCGGCAGAAAGCCCGGCAGCAGTAGTGCCGGGCTTTCTGTTGCCCCATGAGCTCGGCCAATGCTGGCCGAGCTCAAGCCAGCCCACCAGGGGCGGCAGAAAGCCCGGCAGCTACTGCTGCCGGGCTTTCTGTTGCCCCATGAGCTCGGCCAATGCTGGCCGAGCTCAAGCCAGCCCAACCAGGGGCGGCAGAAAGCCCGGCAGCTATGCTGCCGGGCTTTCTGTTGCCCCATGAGCTCGGCCAATGCTGGCCGAGCTCAAGCCAGCCCAACCAGGGGCTGCAGAAAGCCCCGCAGCAGTAGCTGCCGGGCTTTCTACTGCCCCATGAGCTCGGCCAATGCTGGCCGAGCTCAAGCCATCCCCAGGGCGGCAGAAAGCCCGGCAGCTATTGCTGCCGGGCTTTCTGCTGCCCCATGAGCTCGGCCAATGCTGGCCGAGCTCAAGCCAGCCCAACCAGGGGATGCAGAAAGCCCCGCAGCAGTAGCTGCCGGCTTTCTACTGCCCCATGAGCTCGGCCAATGCTGGCCGAGCTCAAGCCATCCCGGCCAGGGGCGGCAGAAAGCCCGGCAGCTATTGCTGCCGGGCTTTCTGCTGCCCCATGAGCTCGGCCAATGCTAGCCGAGCTCAAGCCATGGGCTGCAGAAAGCCCGGCAGCTATTGCTGCCGGGCTTTCGGCCGGCCCATGAGCTCGACAGCTATGGTGGGCAGAAAGCCCGGCAGCAGTTGCTGCCGGGCTTTCGGCCAGCCCACGAGCTCGACCAATGCCGGTCGAGCTCGTGCCATCCCAGCCAGTCTCTATGGCCGCCTCCTGATGCAAATGAATGCAAATGAATGCAAGAAAAAAGAAGAAAGGAAAGAAAACTACCTGATCTGCTTGTTCTTCTGCCATTCTCTCCTGATTTCTCCTGAATTCTTCTCTTCCTCTCCCGATGCGCAGAAATCTATAGAAATCTACAGAGATGATGCGCAGAAAACCTATAGAAATTAGGGCAGAAATTAGGCAGAAGGAGAATATACTTAGAATATACTAAGAATATACTAAGAATAATGAGAATTCATATTATTATTATTTTTATTTAATTATATATGTTAAAATAAATATAAAATATAAATATATATTTTACATTAAAAAATGCACATTACGCATGTAAATTTTTTTTTTTTTTTTTATTTAAAGAAGGTGCGAAAAAGGTGGCGAGCCTCGTGAGTCGTTAAGGGTGGGTAAGGGACCCCCCCCCCTCCCTTAAATTTTCTTTGCAAATTTTCACTGTTCCCTTAAATTAAGTTAAGTTAAGGGAAGGTTGCGAAAGCACTGCCCTTAGTGGTCAAACCCTTAAAAAATCTTAAGTAAGTGACTTCTTAAGTTAAGGGCAGGTGTGAATTCAATGCCCTTAGTGGTCAAACCCTTAAAAAAGTTAAGTAAGTGGTTACTCAACTTAAGGGCGAGTACGAATCCATTTTTCCCTTACTTAAGCCCACTTAAGTTAAGTTAAGTGTGGTGCGAAACGACCCAAACTTGCACATGCATGGAAGAAAAAGAAAGTCATTAATATAAGTTACTTTACACACACAAGTAAATACAAGCACATGTCATTGACAAACTTGCACATGCAGAAGAAAGAAAGTCATTAATATTATTAAAGTTCATACCATTATATAGAAATAGAAACAATATTCTTTTAAAATGTAACTATATGTGTTTCTTGACATATGTGCATAGTAGATGTATGATTAAGAATTTGAAATCTTCATGAAAGTAAATAAGCTTCCATAGCATTACTGGTAGTGCATTCACTTTGTAAGTGAAAGGTTGTGAGTTCGATCCTTGCTTCTGATATTCATTCAATATAACTTTAGGCCCACTTCAGTATTTTTGGCTTCCACTGTTAGCCTACTTTTCAGAAACGGGTGGTTATTTGGCCGGTGATAAATTAAAATAATGCCACGTCATAATTTTTTAAGTTAATAAAATGAATTAATTAACAAGCTTCCTTCTTGAGCAAAAGTCGTTAGTTCGATACCAATAAAGAACAAATATAAGTTTAATTTATTAGAATAATATAATTTATCAAATTAAAAAACTAAAATATAAACTTTTATGTAAAATTATGATTTTTAGTTTTCATGTTAATAAAAAAAAAACTAGCAGTCATTAAGTTCATAAACAAATGTTTTAATTTATTTCAACTTAATCTTTCCTAATATCAATGATTTATGGATTTAATATATCACTTAAGAATATATATTAAAAGGTCAATTCCTAAGGAATATGCTTTCTAATTAATATATGATTATCTTGTAACCTAATGTAAAAATGGGCAATTGGAGAAAAATCAAGAAGATATTGAAGAGGCTAAGAAGGTATATTTGCTCATTTTTCACATACAACAACAAGGTAGGCATTGAAATTACAGAATTTCTCATGGAAGATCTCAGCCATCCATCACTCCCAATCTCCTTCCCTCTCACTTCCTTAAAAGATCTCAGAGATGGCAGTCTCTTCACAACCTTCCACTACATGTTTGACAAGGGCTCAGTCCCACTCCCAGATTCTAGGAATCAAGCATATTCCAGGAATAAGCCTAAGATGCTGTATGCCATGATATGAAAGGTGGATACCAAGATGATAAGTATGTTCAAGGTGATGGAAATGGAAAGGCATATTCTCTCTGGCACTGGCAATGTGTGGATATTTTGTGTATTTTCACATAATTTGGTGACTATACCACCTCCTTGTTGGATTAATGCTGCTCATACCCATGGAGTTCAGGTATTATTGCATTTTAAAACTAGTTAACTAATTAAATTTTTAATTAATTAATTAATTTGTTAAATGCAGGTTTTAGGAACTTTTATAACAGAGTGGGACAAAGGGGTAGAGATATGCAAAGAGTTGCTAGAATCCAAAGACTCTGCAAAGATGTATGCAAAAAACTTGTTGCAATTGCTTTCAAGCTTGGTTTTGATGGCTGGCTGGTAAGCTTTCCTTATTTAATAAAATTATTATAATTAAAATAATTTATTTCTATTTTATGCTTATTTTTTTTAATTGTTTAGATAAACATGGAAAACAAGATTGCTTCGAACCAGATTGACACCCTTAAATACTTTTATGGAGCTTACAAACTTAATGCATCAGCAAGTTCCAAACTCCTTGATAATATGGTTAGTTGTGTGTGTGTGTGCGTGTGCGTGCGTGTGTGTTAATAATTATATGACAGGTACGATGCGGTTACTGTTGATGGAGAGCTTGCGTGGCAAGACCAGCTCAATAACAAAATAAAGCATTTTTGATGCATGTGATGGGATTTTTATCAACTACACTTGGAAGGTTATTAGCTAAATAGTGAACTTAAATGGTTTACATTAATAATTGTTATTAGTAATTAACTTTGTTAATCTTGCAGAAAAAACTACCCAGAAAAATCTGCGAGCGTTGCTGGAAAGCGTGCAACAGATGTGTATATGGGCGTTGATGTGTTTGGAAGAAATACTTATGGTGGTGGAGGTTACCAGTGTGCGTGTGTTGTGTGTGTGAATATAACATATGGGTCTTCTCACTCTCTCCTCTCCTCTCTCTCTTCTCTCTCTCTCTCTCTATATATATATATATATATATATATATATATAGTTTATCGTTTAATAATGCAGAGTGATAGTGCATTACGAGTTGCATTGGATGCTAATGTATCTGTGGCACTGTTTGCACCGGGGTGGGTTTATGAAACCAATCAAGGCCCCACTTTTGAAGATGCACAAATCAGGTACTTAACTACTGGTTTAATGGTTCATTAAGATAATTATTTAATGTTTACAGATTTTGGTCTTCTTTACACAACGTATGGCCTGTAGCACGTAACTATCCAGTAGCTTTCCCTTTCTTCACCGATTTTAGCCAGGTATTCACGTCATATACATATACACACACGTGTGTGTATGTTGTGTGTGTGTGATCTTAATTAGCGTCATTAATCAGGGATTTGGGGAAGCAGTTTATATTGATGGTCATCAAGTTTCAGACCAACCTTGGAGCAAACATATCCTGTCAAACTTTGCAGGTTTAATCATATATTTTATATATATATATCTGTGTGTTGTGTGTGTGTGTGTGTGTGTTAAACGTACATAAATAGTATGTGTGTACGTTTTATTCTTACACGTTTTATTCAGCCTCTTCTGAAGGACAGCTCAGCTCTGGATTTGATGTTCCGTGAGGTCTCTCCTCTCTCTCTCTCTCACACACACACACACACACACACACACGCACGCACGCACGCACGCACACACGCACAAGGTGATGAATTTAAATTGTAAATCAGGTCAGTGGATCCTATATATAGTGGAGGTTCAAGTCTTCGTTTTAAGGGAAATCTAGCATCCTCTGAACAACGCATAACCGCGCTATATTCTGCGAATATGCGTCTTACTAACTCCTCTCTCTTCATCGAGTTTTCGGTAAACTTATACAAGTTTCACACAAGCTAATATAATTAAAATTATTATACGCAGATTCTCCCGAAGACAAACTCTCAGCTGTATTTGGTGTTTAGAATAGAGGCCTCAAAAGGGATTCATCTTTTCTTCCTTGGATCCTCTAATATTGAAGGTACACTTATGTACATGTACACGTTTTATGTGTGCGTGCTGTGTGTGTGTGCTAAAGATGGTATGTTCAGAACATGAAATGGCCCAAGGTTCAAGTCTGTTTAAGCACGTAATTAAATCTCAAAACATGCTGATTAACAACTCAAGCTGGAGTTTAAGCAAGTTCCAAATAAACGTAGAAGCTGGCTCCATTTTAACCGGCATCTATGGATTAAGCTCCTTAAAGGTAACTGATTGTGTGTGTATACAGGTGTATGCGTTACACCACGCACGAACACACACGTATAAAGGTTTGTTTTTATTTGAAAGGCTCCAAATTTCAAGGAGATTCCAGAGAATCTAGAGGTAACTCAAGCACATTCAGCAAGGAAATTCCTTAAAGATTCTACCGAGCCGTACGAGGTCCACCTCGGACACATGAGAGTCACTTGTACGGAACCCGACACAGGTGCAGGGGTGTCGAGTTTCAGAGGTGACAATATCAAATGGGCGGTTAGTTCTACTGGGGGCAAGTTACTTAGCATTCAACTGACATGGGAGCTTAAGGAAGGATATTCTCATTCAAATGGAGAATATTCTGGGGATATTCACGGTATAATGTATATGCTCAGCAGCTTGAGAATATACAGTACGTTGGAGCAGCGTTCGTGAGAGCTTTCTATGTGGATGAGTTGAGTGTGGGAAGCGGAGTGAGTACAGTACGGTTTTTGCTTCAGACACGCGATTTTTCAGGTTACTATCAGCGTATAGATGAGGCTCCTGTAGTTAGATGTGGAAGTTCCTTAATGACATTTCAATGTGTGCATTACTCGCGTGTGTACATAGCGTGTGTGTGTGTGTGGTGTTTATTTATACCTTTGCATATGTTGCAAGCGCTATTTGAACTGATACTTAAGTTATTTATTTATTGGCTTTATTGGTATTTGTGTATTTCCTACAAGGATATAAAGAATATACTGGCGAAATTACTTGTTCAACCCGACGTGTATCGAACACGCAACTTTCTGTTCTGCACCCACGGATCTATTTCCACTTATTCCAAATGCACCCGCGCCATCGTACAATTCAAATTCGAGCGGGAACCCTAGAACACGTGGTGCGCGATCGTACAAAAGCCACTGGAAATCTACTGCAGGCAGAATCCACCGCGAGGATTTTGGATTCGGGGTATATTCTCGGGCTATATAGCAGCAGCTTGTTGCTCGTTTTTCGTTATAAACGTTTCTCGTTCGATTGTGTTTTGTTCTTATCTCTCTTCTGTGCCTCCGGTCTTGTAAGAATGGCGGCTTCCGGCGTCCGAGTGCTCGCATTCCTGTTGGCTATGGCTCTCCTGGTGCGCCAATGGGGTGGCGATCGGCTCCCCGAACAGGTGAAACACGGCAAACACTCCCTCTTCTTGCATAATCCCGCCAGATTCATGCCGAAATCTCTGCGCTTCTCCTCTTATTCATCGAAAACAATCCAAGAAAACTCTCTTTTCCCAGTTTCCTCCCGGTTTTCTCGTTTCCTCGTGAAAATCCGGCTTTGATTCGTCGATTGAATCAGCATTTTTCTTCGATAATCTCTCGAATATTACTAATTCTCTCAAGAAAATGTGCATGCAGGTTCTTCCATCCGTTGTCGGAAGAAAATCAGGCGGCAACCATACTCAGATCATCCGTGGGGATGAATCCGATGTGTTTTCTGAGTCGGAACATACAGTACCATCAGGGACAAATTCGAATCTCGGTGGGACCTTCACGAGAGGATTTATAATCGGAGGACGTTTACCACACACACACATTTTTTATATATAAACAATTGAATGTGTAAATGTATGTATGTGCATGTAAAATTATTTTATTTTTATTATCGATAATACGACGCATACTTTATAAATTGGTGCACACGCATGTGCGCGCGTGTTTGTTATAGAACGTTTGATGTGTGTGGTCACGTGGTAAAACCAGCTCAATATTGTAAGTGTGTGTGTGATATATAATATGATATAAATTAGTTTTTTTACAATCCATAATTATCTGATAATTACTGCGATTCCAAGAATAAACCAGATTTCAAGTTAATTAATTCATTTTAATAAGGATCGAACTCACGGCCTTTTGCTTACGAAGCGAATGCACTACCAGTATATTATGGAAGCTTTTATTAATTGTTTTGTTAATGTGAAATTGAATATTTACTTTGGTGATTATTATATCATACATCTACTGGACCTCTCAAGTTTATCTATATAATAGAAACACATATAGTACATGTGAATAGAATTTTACATAACAGAATTTTGTTTCTATATAATTTTATATATTGATGACTTTCTTTCTTCCATGTATGTGCAAGTTTGTCAATGACATGTGCTTGTATTCTCTTGTGTATGTGTGTGTAATAAGTTCTCTGTCTACATATATGTGTGTGTACATGTGTATATATGTATGGTGTGTGTATGTAAGAGAACTGAAGGTTTATTGATGTACCCATACACGAACCGCATGTTTGTATATACATGTATGTGTATATGTACACCAATTCTGTAAACCTTGGTATAGATACACATGCATACAATGTGCACATTAGAAATAGCTGGTGTATATGTGTATGTTATGTGCACACGTCTCTGCCCGAAAATTTATTGGAGGGCACAAAGCATGGCTTCTAAGTATATTATGTATCTACTATATGCGTATGTTTATATGTATATGTGTAATGATCTGTACACTCTCTCTCTCTCTCTCTCTCTCTCTATATATATATATATATATATATAAAGTAAATTTTATCAAATGCTTTTTATTTAATATAATTAAGTATAAGATAATAATAATTTGTCTACGCTTTTTGATACAGTAAGAAATAGTTACTGATTAATTAGTCATAATTCATATAGATTAATATCTGAAATGAATTGTTATTTATAGAATTACTGATTCATGGAATCTCGTATATTCTGAAAATCTGGTTTTTCTTGGAATCGCAGTAATTATCATATAAAATAAACTAATTATTGAGCTGGTTTTGCCACGTGACCACACAAATCAAATATATGTATGTGTGGATACATGTGTATGTATATATGTGTGTGTGTGTGTGTCTCTATAGACACACACACACACACACATATATATATATAGATAAATAGATAGATATGTATATATCTTTGTATATGTGTGTATGAGAGAGAGAGAGACCTCACGGAAACATCAAAACCAGAGGCTGAGCTGTCCTTCAAAAGAGGCTGAATAAAACGTGTAAGAATACAGCGTACACACATAATGTGTGTGTGTACGTTTAACACATGTACATATTGATATAACTTAAAATCATGATTAAACCTGCAAAGTTTGACAGCATATGTTGCCCCAGGGTTGGTCTGAAACTTGATTACCATCAATATAAACTGCTTCCCCAAATCCCTGATTAATGATGCTAATTAAGATCAAACATGCACACACACAGAGAACATGCACACGTGTGTGTGTATATGTATATACTGACGTGAATATCTGGCTAAAGTCGGTGAAGAAAGGCAATAATTACTGGGTAGTTACGTCCACCGGCCATACGTTGTGTAAAGAAGACCAAAATATGTAAACATGATTAACATTGAATAATTATTTTAATGAGGCAATAAATTAATAGTTAAGTACCTGATTTGTGCATCTTCAAACGTGGGGCCTTGATTGGTTTCATAAACCCACCCGGTGCAAATAGTGCGACAGATACATTAGCATCCAATACAACTCGCAACGCACTATCACTCTACGTTATTAAAACGATAAACTTATATATATATATATATATATTATATATATATATATAATAGAGAGAGAGAGAGAGAGAGAGAGAGAGAGAGAGAGAGAGAGAGAGGCCAAGTGGAAGAGCTCATATGTTTATTCACAGTACACACACGCGTACCTGGTAACCTCCACCACCATAAGTATTTCTTCCAAACACATCAACGCCCATATACACATCTGTTGCACGCTTTCCAGCAACGCTCGCAGATGTTTCTGGGTAGCTTTTCTGCAAGATTAACAAAGTTAATTACTAATAACAAAGTATTAATCTAAACCATTTAAGTTCACTATTTAGCTAATATCAAAAAATGCTTTATTTTTGTTATTTGATGGAGAGCTTGCTTGGCAAGACCAGCCCACAGTGACCGCATCGTACCTGTCATATAATCTATTAACACACCACGCACGCACGCACGCGCATACACAACTAACCATATTATCAAGGAGTTTGGAACTTGATGCATTAAGTTTGTAAGCTTCCATTAAAAGTATTTAAGGGTGTTAATCTGGTTTGAAGCAATCTCATTTTTTATGTTTATCTAAAAAGAAAAATAAAAAGCATAAAATAATTTTAAGGTACACCTATAGAATTGCATTCACATGTACTATTTTGAGTTAGTGGGATTTTGATAACTGTTAAATTAGTTTCAATCTAGACTACTTACTCCTATATAACGTTTTGGACTAATATAATATATATATTTTTTATATTCCGAACTTTTACATTGGTGGAAGTGAGGGGCACCTTTAATTGTTCCTACGTAGTGTTTAGATTTGTGTCTTTTTTGTAAATCTTTATTATCTTCGTAAATATAGTTTTCCATTGTTTAGATTTATTTTGATTTTGTAAATTTCTCTTTTCGTATATGGATGTGTAACATGCAAATCCTTTTTTCTATAGAGCAATTACTCATGCAATTGTTATATGTCATATAAGTGCAGCTAAACAATCACTCTCAATTGATGGTGGCATTCATAACCCATGGTACTACTCCTTTTGCTCATGATGTAAATCCTCGAGTCCGATAGATTTTTTTCGTGAAAATTATGGGGATGATGTGTATCATTGGTTTGATTACTTCACCGTGATCACCACATATCATTCATGAGAGGATGCTCGTGTTTGTACTTGTCTTCAAGAGACAGCGTTACAATGGTACAATAGTCTAGACATCGTAATCATAGGGATTGGAATTATTTTTTAGTGATCTTCAAATATGAATTTGGGTATGCTGATGGCTGTGACGATTTTTTAACAATTGCATCGTATTCATCAGGAGCCATCTGAGTCGGTAGTGCAATTTGGTATTCGCTTTGGAGTTTTTTGTGGTATGCAAAGCCTAACATATCGGAGCGCATCAAGTTAGTTATGTTGTGGCCAGTACTTTGTCAAGACCTTGTGGGCTTGTGCATACATTGGTTCTAGTGACTTTTAACATGACAATGCTTTGCGGTTGGCACAACGATATGGACATTGCCTTTCCAACTTGCAATTTCACATTCTTTATTTCCACTTCATGTTGGGGATGTTCTTGCTCCAATAGAGGTTGATGTTGCTGCTTGCCCATGTACTAGCACAAGGTTGGGGTCATGGATGTGGACATAGATGTGTAGTTCGTTGTTGGGCGTGTGATGAGGTTGAACAACGTATTAGTGTTATCAAATTTTGTCTCCCCATTTCTAGAGTGGAGGCTTTGGTGACAACAATGTCTGGTTGACGCTGCTACAGTGGAAGGTCTTGATGCAGTAGATCTTTTGGGAAATGAAAATCCTTGTACGAATAAGTTAGTGACCCCTCCATCTTTCTTTTGGGAGTATCATCAAGGGGTTCACTCAGCACCAGTTTATTCGGTCTTTACTTTTTAAGCTAAATTCAATAACACAACACGTTTTATTTTCCTTTCAGTGTTGGTTGATACATGTTCGAGTTTATCTTCTATTTCACAATTTGTTATTACATGTTGCAATCTTTATTTGCACCGTGCAGTAGAACCAATCTTCATTCTTTATGACAACGAACACACTCATGCTTGTTTACGGAATGAGACTAACATCGTTGTTTATGTGGACGACCATGATCAATCTTTATAGGTGATGTCGAATCAAGCTTTTGACCTTATTCTTGGTATAGATTGGTTGACTTGCAATCATGCCAAGTATGACTTTAAAAAGTTTCTTCTTTGTTTGATTCTCGCTCATCTTTCTTTCATTCTTCTTACTTTTATTCCACTTCGTTCATCTACTTTTACCTTTACTTCCATCACTTTTGTTTTACCTTATTACCTCTTTGGATCCCATAGATAATCATTGTGAAGTAATAATTAATCAACTTAAGAAGGAGTAGCTGATCTATTTTCGACTTCAACTTGTTATATAGCCAAGATTACAACACGCCACTCTATTCCCACTGAGGATGTTAGGTCGATCAAGGTACATGTTCGGCTCAGTCACTAAGGAGTTCAGGATCTTGTGGGCAAATGTTAAGGAAATGCTGGAGAAAGGTGTATCTAGAAGTCTCAAAGTCCTTGGGCATGCAAACCTCATCTTGTGATGAAGCAAATGGAAGCACTTAGTTCTGCATCAATTATCACTCGTTAAATAATATGACTATTTCGGATGTTTATTCACTTTCTCATTATGGTGGGCGGAAGCCGTTGATTCACCAAGCTAGATCTCGCATCTCGATATTAACAAGTTTCGATGGCTGACATGGACAATCCCAATATCGCTTTTTGGACATCATTTGGCTTGTATGAATTCTTAATGATGCTTTTCAGTTTGAGCAATGTTCCAGTGACTCTCTAGCGTATGATGGATGAGGTTCTTTATGATATGCCAAAAGTGATTGTTGACTTCATTAATGATGTTTTGATCCACTCGAAAGGAACATGAAAGAAACATGTTTATGATATACACAAGGTTTTGAATTGGCTATAGGAAGTTGATTTGAGTTGAAGCGGTTAACTGTGTGTTTGAATCCAAGAACACCTTTATATTAGCTATCACATTTTCTATAAAGGTTTGTAAGTTGATCTTAACAAACTTATTGCAATTTTGAAGTTTCCTATGCCAAAGTGTATGAACAATGTGCAACGCTTTTTGGGTAAGGTACAATATCTTGGCCGTTTTGTAATCATCTTTATATCGTACTACACTATTGTGGGCATTGCTGAAGTTATCAACATCATCTCTTATCTGGTTTAGAATTATAAATATGTATTTGTAGATTTTAAGGAGCTATTGACGACTCTTCTAGTTTTTGTTACCTTGATTACACTCGTTCCTTCGTCTTGTGTGTCTTCAATTTTTATGAAAAAATTTATACTTTTCACTTTAATAATAAACTTACACAGGAAAATTATCATTGGTATAACGATGGCCAATGCCATTGTTTTAAACACGTGAATTCTTACCATATGTATGAATTACTCTTCCCTTAAAGAACCTTAAAATAACTTATAATTGGAGGATTTAAATTTTATTTTCAATCTCAAACTTCAATTAAGAAATTTGAGTCATCACATGTTTGTGACCTAAAACAATATATTGTTTAAATTTTGTTTCACCTAGTTTAAGAAATTTTAATAATAATATTCTATACTAATGAAAGTTTAAATTTTATTTTAAAAAACTGTAAAAATAAAAAATTACAATATCCTATGTAAAAGGAAGATAGCATAAATGTTTTGAATTTTGTTTTAAATTAAAATTTTGTTTTAAATTATAAAAATCTAATTAAGTATCTTAAGGATATGTCTTAATTTGACAGGTTAAATTTTATTTTAACTTTAAACTTAAAATTTTAATTATAATATTCTAATGATATCATTTATTTAACATTGTCTCAAGCTGCATGCACATGCTTGCCGGTCCGGTGTCTCTATTAATTAATCAAACATTTAGCCTAAGAAATATCTCATTAATTCACCGTCTTTGGCCAACGACCTTACTAACTGAACAACACTGTCCTGTTTAGTCAATGAGTTGGACGGCCAATGACCTCACCGACTGGACAACATTGTCATGTTCAATTGGTGAGTTTTAATATATAGTGAATTTAGATTTTGACATTAATTTTTAATTGTTATTGTTCTACAATGTCTAAGAAGTTTAATAAAAAAATTTATGACTTATATGTTCACTTACCTTAATAAGTAAAGAAAAAATAATAAAATTTATAAATGATTAATATAATGATCATCTTAACAATGCATTTATAAAATTATTATTTTTTAAAGAGAAGAATAAGAGAAACTAAATATATTATATGTATTATATATATTAATTTTAAAACACATAGTTGACATGGCATTGTACACGTATGCATTAGACGTGTATAAAGTTGAAATAAACAAGTTAATTAAAGAATATACTACCTTATATTTTAGGAAAGTCTGCGAATAGCCTCACATAACGTATTGTGTAATTTATTGCATGTGTATAATATTTTAAAACATTATAATGTGTTATATATAAACTTCATATGAAACATGGAACTTTCAATAAGGTTGTTTTTTAAAATTAATAAAATTTAAGATATCATAATAATATTTTACATTGGGGTGACTGAGACACCTTGTTTACATTATATTTATATATATATATATATATATATATATAGTGTGTCTCAACATGTTGTATGTAGTACATCATATTAACAAATGTTAATTAAACTCAATTAAATTTATGCAAGATGTAAGACTATAATGCAAACAAGCTTGTTTGCATTGTAAGTTCACCCTTATGTTTAAAAAATGAAGTTCAGATACGAATGAACGATGGAGTATATTTTTGTAAAGGGGTTTAAATACTACTAATATAATGCTTACATGTTTTAAAATTTATTTAAGCAATAGTAATTCTAAATATAAAATCAAATTACTAGTAACATTTGGTATATCAAACCACAATACAATATATTTTAAAGATATGAATTAGAAATAATGATCATTAAATTTAGAATCTTAACGTTTAAAGTTTTATTCCACATTTACTTGTGTACTTGTTTAAATTATTGTTAAAATTTTTCTAACAAGAGCAATGTTTCATATACATTTGTATACTTTATTATGTATATAATATCTCTTGTTAAATTAAAGCATATATGAGAATGGAGGTATAAGGGGAGTCAAGGTTTAATATGTGTAATTGCTATATATATTATCTAGTGCACACAGAGACCAGCTTCCTGAAGTCCATATATACAGGGGTGGGAAAGACAAACTTACTGAAGTATATATATATATATTACATATACATATATCACTTTATTCAATAATAGAGATACACTGCTCTCCGTTTTCCGTATTTTATTTGTACATCAAAGATATGCACATACATACATACAACATACATATAATATATTTGATTGACTAACTGTGGTCTAACTATAAAATTGCAAATCAAGTCGTTTCTGCTGGACAAAAATTATAAAAGTTTTATAAACAATAAAGTATCTTAAATGATCTGCACTGCTACAAAAGTTCTGGTTTAGTAATTTAATTTAAAAAATATATTTAATATTGTTTATAATACATATGAAAACAATAAACGATTGTTTTTAAATTTGATGTAGAAAAAGAATTTAAAATTGTACACATGTTTAAGTTTTATTCATAAACAGATGCATATTCTGAAGAAATTTGTCACACGATTACAATATTGTTTAGAAATTACAATACTGTGAGTGTATGGCTTTTCTAATAATATTTTGTATATATATGCAAAGGCTATTTTAAAGTTAAAGAACACATTTGTTATTTGATTTATTTTTAATTTATTTTATTTGAATCTATCTTTAATATAAAGGGTCATTTTATTATGTCTTAATTCTAATTTTCTCACATTATTCTATATAACTATTTTAAACGTCCATACATTAGTTATATAGAATAAATGAACACATGTTGTTATTTAATTTATTTTTGATTACTTTTAAATTTAACTTCAACATAAATGGTCTTTTAATTGTATGTTGAGAGGTCTTTAAACTTTTAATAGTAAATAAATATTAAATTAACTTTTATGATCATGCTGTATAACTCTTAATAAGATTTACAGTTAACATGTAAGAAAACCCCTTAATGATTAATGGGAGGACTAGCGTATATGGTAATTCTTTATACCATATAATTAATATAATAAAAGTGTGTATGTATGGAAAGAATTGTATGTTTTGTATATATGCTTGTATGTAGTCTTGCCATATATATATACATGGTAGTGTGTGCGTGTGAATCCGAGAGAGAACACATTAACTTAGTTTAGACTGGTAACAATACCCTCTACAACTGTATTTACGGATACAAACATGAATAAATACGCTCGTAATCCATTCTATATACGTATGTACATGTGAATAATGCAGTGTTTCAAGTATGATCGTTTATATCATTTAATTAATTATCTGCATATATAAGTGGTATGTACTAAAGAAGATATAAACGATTAACGTATTAAGACTGTTCATAAGTCAAACCGGGCGGTAGGTGGGGTGACAGGAGGGAAGGTTTATAGGAGACCAACCTAGTATACAGCCAACGGTGCTTGGTAATGGGATAGCACTTCCCTGGCATCCAAGTCGAATAATACATGGGAAACCCCGGCCGTACACCTGCTTGAAGGAAACAAGGTTTCCCCAAGCATAACACTTGAATCTCAGAAGGCTCCTGTCCTCCTCTAACAGATTCAGCTCATCACACGTCACAGAGGCGTAACAGACAGCTTGCCCTCACTGTCCCTTGTCCAAATCATAAACTTATGGATCTCCTCCAGATTCCACACTGCACTTGCTAGATATACTTGACCCTTGTAAGTCCACATGTAAGTATTTTCGCAGGACCACTCGTAAACCATGCAACTCAGGTGTACGCACGCCGTACAAATTGAAGTAATAGTCACCCTCTGGATCCAAGCCGGGCATCTCATCGTACCTGATCCACTTGTGCGTTGCCACGTCGTACACAGTCACATGCCTGCAGTTGTCGTGGAAACATGTGGGAGAGGATCCCATCGAGGACCAGCGGTTTTGTAAGAGAGCAGTAGACGTGGGAAAGGATGTGCCCGTGACTGTCTCTTTGTCTGTGGTCTTGCCTAAAACGGTGAGCTGGGAAAGCACCTGTTTTCAGGTTGGTCACCTGAAAGTGGTACTGGGAATTCTTCCAGAACTTGTTGTAGTGGCGGCAGCTGACCCATCTCCTCGTGAGGGGTTACCCCACCACAGGTGCTTGTATCCTCTCTCACAAGAGTTCACATTCTCTTCCTCATTGTGCCTGGGCCAACGCTGTCTGATGGCAATGCACACGAGCCCACACGAAGTTGCCAGGCACTGGTGTAGTGTACTGGGAATTCTTCCAGAATTGTGTAGTGGCGGCAGCCTGACCCATCTCCTCGTGAGGGGGTTACCCACCACAAGGTGCTTGTATCCTCTCTCACAGAGTTCACAGTTCTCTTCCTCATTGTGCCTGGGCCAACGCTGTCTTGATGGCAATGCACACGAGCCCACACGAAGTTGCCAGGGCACTGGTGTAGTGTCCGTACACTGGAAACTTCGAGAGGGAACTTGACAACATCAAAGGAAGGAGACCATATGCACCAGTCGGTGGGCCTCATCCTTCCACCCACTTAACACTCAGGAGAGCCCAACAATTTGAATGTGACACAGTTTCCTCTCGGACTGCCAAGTGCACAGTTTCTGGAAGTAGGATGACCTAATCAATGCTGCCATGACTTGGAAACTTGTGTGGCTCGAACCAGAGTCCTTGCGTCTAGGAAGGTCAGGCATCTTACAATCCAATCACTGACCAATGGCACATTGTGTTGCTCAGTGTGCCTCACAATCTACCTTGAAATGCTTAAAGTCTCTATCACTCTCCAAATCTACAAATTCCAAACACCTCCCGCTGCCTCTTGCGTCCCATTACAATACATCCTACCCTCCCGTTTCTTTTTATTTCCCCCAAAAGGTTTCACGTTTCTTAAAGGTAACGTTCCTAAAGGTTTCACATTGTCCACATCACCAGTTACCGTTTTTTCTAGGGACGACGACAGCTGCATGAATGTTGGGTATTGTTACATGCATTTAAATTATATAAATTATTACTTATTTGGGCATATCAAATGCTAATTTATTGTTGTAATCCATAAAAGCTTAGTAAAAACATGCATAATATGTGTCATATCGAAGTTGACATTAATTTAAAATAATTTAATTATTTAAATCACATAAATTATTTAATTTAATTTATTTAAAGTCATAAATTAGTTTAATTTTAATTATAGTAATTTATGTAAAAATATTTCTTCTTTCTCTCTTCCACCAAAGAAAGAGAGAGAGAGTTATTACAGCACAATTGTATAAAATTTACACTTAATTGCAGGTTTTTTTATTTGTAAATGAAAAGATATTCAAGTAATATTGTAGTATATTTCAAAAACCTGCTGCTTGAAAAACTCTCTTTTTGTAAATAAAGAATTAGATTTTAAAAAAAAAATTATAATAAATAAAACAAAACTTTTGAAAATTTAGCATCGCGTTATGTGGTTTTGCAATATACAAATTATATATTTATTACGTTAACCATATATGTATTTACTATGTCGTTATACAAACATTGGAGTTGATACACATTATACACGCATGCATATCAATACTTGTTATAAAACAGTTTTAACATTTTCATTAAAATGGAATTTTAATTTTGGTATTAAATTATGCATCAAATATATATTCTAAAGAAATTATGTAAATGTTAATTTAATATAGCACTTCAAAAATATTCCATAACAATATATATAACAATAAATAAAACTTATGTCACCAAAATGTCATAATAATATATTAATTTTGAATGCTTCTTAAATTTACAATATTTTTTTAAACCGACCCACTCAACTCATTTTGTAAATAAATAAAATTGACATTGGAGTCATTAATCAGCTTAATAATACAACACACATATGCTATATTTTAGCATTAAATATATATTTATCATTTATGTTATATATTTTAATTTTAAAACAATATATTGCATGTGTGTGTGGGTGCATGTATGTGTATTATTGACTCAAGGCCAATTTGCTAATTTTAAATTTGATAATTTTCTTTTTAAATAATTTAATTTGTATTCCTTCCCTATTTAGGTGTAGAAAAGGGAATTTTCGCCTATTAAGGACCAGGGCACATAAGTGGCTCGACAATGACACCATCCGGAAGAATCTGCCCAATTCAAGGAGAATCATGGTAAACAAAAATCACGCATGATCAGGCGCAATGAACACGAATGCCATTAATCAAGGCACTCTAAGGAGTACGACCAAAAAAGAAGATTCACAAGAAGTTATTCATCCTAGTCATTCTTTTAGGGTTGGAGATTCTTGGACTCAGAATGAGAAGAGATTTTTCATCATTGAGTAGCACCCAATTTGATCAATAAGGAATGCAACAATATATAATCTAAGAGATCAACTTGAGAACAAGGTAATGTTAGTATTTCACCACAATTTCATTGGAACATTTGTGACTTGGAGGTATATATAACTAAAATAATATACATTACTTATGTTATGTGTACTTGTGTTATGTGTCACACTCCCATGCATGTACATCAGAATCAGTATTATCATAAGCTAGAACATTTTAATATTTTTTTTGTTGTAGTTATATCAACATACTTTTATTGTCGTGATGCATATACATTATATCTGAAATCGTGATGCATATACATAGATATAATGTATGTACATATGAAACTAGCACTCAGTTTCTATTAGGATGAGTATACATACATACTTTTATATGCCTGTCTTAATGTGTGTCTATGTATTAAACAGCATATATATGGTCTTTCTGTACTCCTAAGTAATACATAGTATCTTATGTATTATACATATTTTTGTGTTTATATTATAGGTATGAGTGTACATTGTTCTATTATGGCAATTGTCATTCAAGAATAATATAGTTCATTTAAAATACAATATAATAATTGCCTATGCTTGTACAATATTTATTATGTACAGGTATTATAAGTGTACATTGTTTTAATGACAAATGTCATTTATCTAAATCAAATACATGTTTTTACTAATTGATTTTATTATATAATCATTACATCGTGAAAGCTTTTGGAACTTCACAAGATCTTGTCACGGCATATCAATTAATGAATTAACCAATAAAGCCTATATATCAACTGGAACATAAGTTTATAAATAAAAACACACACACTCTTCTCTTTCTTATTATGATTTAATGTGTATAAGATAATGAATGTTTTATAAATTTTATAAAGAATTGATTACGTGAGTTGTCACAATATTTCAAAATAAGTTAAAAATAACATTTATAAAATTTATTGAGAGAAACAATTCATATTGAAAATGACATTGGTGTATAAAGGAACAAACATGTCAATTTTGCGTAAAAGAAAAGTACGTATGCGTGGTGTATCCCATTCAAGTCATGTGTGATATATTATATTTAATCGTTGCATGTGCACGTGCATGTGCATGTGTATAATAATATCATTTATAAAAATGTGATCACAACGAAGGATAAGAATGTGCATTACATAAATACTTAAAACAAATGCATTTCAATTCTTATTAAGTAAATTTCATTCATCTTTTTATTATTATGTACTATAATATTTATTTATGTGTGTGTGAAAAGAGAACTAACTTCATTATATATATATATATATATATATATATATATATATATATAATATTTATGTTTTTGTACAAGTTATTTTAGTATTATAATAAAAATTTTGCATCTTAATTGCAATACATAATGATATAAAAATGATAATAATTTTAACTTTTTATTAAAAAGTTAAAATCATCATTATTCTTTATATCATTATTTATCATAATCACGATGCAAAGAATTTCATCATAATACTATATGAAACAAGCTGTAATTATATATATATATATATATATATATATATATATATATACGATAAAAATTAAAATGCACTTGTTTTAAATATTATATATAGTGTGCATTCTTATTTTTCATTGTAATCACATTTTCACACACACACGCACATGCACGT
Organism: Selaginella tamariscina; assembly: GCA_003024785.1. NCBI lineage: Eukaryota > Viridiplantae > Streptophyta > Lycopodiopsida > Selaginellales > Selaginellaceae > Selaginella > Selaginella tamariscina. The sequence goes on from PUQB01000996.1 coordinate 25,946, forward strand.
GCACGATTTGAATATGATACACCACACACAATTTGAATGAAATACACTATGCACATATATTTTTTTTTATGCAAAATTAACTTGTTTGCTCCCTCATGAACCATTTCACATTAATCTCATTTATTAATATGAATTGTCCTTTCTTTTAATAAATCTTATAAATGTTGTCTTTGACTTATTTAAATATCTTACACAACTGACATAATTGATTCTCCATAAAACTTATAAAACATTCTATTGTTTTATATACATTGAATGATAATGAAAAAGAGAGAAAAGAGAAAAGAAAATGTGTTTTTACTTATGAAATTGTTTTTTAGACCTATGTCTTGGTTGGTACCTATACCTGCACATAATATAAGTATTGTATAACTGTGTATTATATTTGGTTTAGATGAACTATATTATTCTTGAATGATTGTCATTAGATAAAATAATGTACACTAGTACCTATAGTATAAATATAAAAATATTATATAATATACCATGTATTACTTGAAAATACATAATATATATAAAAAACCAAATTGTATACTATTTAATACATGTATATATATATATATATATATATATATAAGTATTATGTATAACGCATCTTGATGGAAACTGAGTGCTAGTTTCATATGTACATACATTGTATTCATGTATATACATCACGATTTCAATGTATAAAAGTATATTAATACAACTAAACAGAAAAAATATTTACATGTGTTATCTATAATAATACCAATTCTGATGTACATGCATGTGTGGGTGTAGATACTTACATGTAGTACACACACAAGTAATGTATATTGTTTTAGTTATATATACTTCTGAGCTTAAAAATGACTGCTGTAAAATTTGTTCGTGAGATATTGGGACATTCTTGTGTTCTCAAGCTGATCTCATATTTATGATTGTTGCCTAGACATGCTCCTTAGTTCTCGATTGATCAGATTGGGTGTTACTCAATGAAGGAGATCTCCCCTCATCTTTGAGTGCCAAGAGTTGATTCAACCCTAAAGAATGACAAGAATGAATAACTTCTTTTGAATCTCCTTATTTAGTCGTACTCTCCTTAGAGCGCCCTGATCAACAGCGTTTGTGTTTAGTGCGCCTGATCGCACATGAGTCTTTCTGTTTACTGTGATTCACCTTGAATCGAGTAGATTCTTCAGGATGATGTCATTGCCAATCTTGGTGATTCATGCCGCTTCTGTGCCCTGGTTCCTGGTGGTCATGGCGATCGGCAGAAATTCCCTTTTCGACGCCCATGAAAATTTTCAAATGACAAAATGAGAAACCCTTAAGGTATGCGTTAAGTTTATAAATTAGAATATTCGTTGGTCCTTATGCACCAGACATGTTATTGAAACAGCTATCATATCACACACACACACACACACACCGCTCTGATTCACCATCCTCTTAACTTTTCAGCATTTATCTACACGCAATATAACCTATACACACATCCGACATACCGGCATACATTATGTTTACACACGCGCACACACATCCGTTTGTGATTCTTAAGTGCTCCCCAAGTGGGACTTTAGAAGGTATTTAGAACATAAGAGCTAAGTAACATGTGTGTGTAGAAGATTAAGTGAACGGTTCGAGAGAAGTATACAATGGTTTAACGAGGTTGTAGAACCAGGAAGGAGATACTCCTGGCAGAAAGCCATTGACAAGCAACGTGCAGCTAGTGAGGTAAACCTTTTCATTCATTTTATGGTATATATATGTGTAATGCTATACATGTAGAGCATGACAGAACAGTGTTGTGTTCAGGTCGGGTTGGTGATTGATATGACAAACACAACTCGTTATTACAACTCCAAGGACATGGGAGACGATTGGGCGTGAAACATATAAAGCTACTGTTTGATATATACACAGGCATATTCTTGTTATAGATTCCGTGTCGTGTGTGTGTGCGTGTGTGTGTGTGTTAAATGCTCCTGTATTTGCAGGCTTCAAGGTTTTTAAGGGATCAAAGGACAATATAACAGGTGATTGAGAGCATCAAGGACAATATAATAGAGAAAGTGTTGTTTGAGGAGATAAACCAGATATGGAACCTGCCATTATACACGGAGAAGATTCAAAAGGACATGGTGAGCTCCAACAGGAGAAGAAGATGATGCAACAACAACAACAACCACACCACTTCTGCAGTAAAAAGAATATGTCTTCCGTCTTCGTATGTTTCCATTACTTGTACTCTACTTAGATATTAAAGAGATCATTTCACATTATCTTCTTAATTCATTATTTAAATCTTCTTATATATACGCTACCATCTTGTGTGACCGTGTATGTGTGCATGGTGTGTAGTTGTGTTTATTTAATTTTGATAGAATGTGTATCGCTCCATATATGGAGATGTCTATCTTCACTTACTTCATAAGCATATTTTCACATGCATTGTGTAATGACATGCGTTTAAGAAGTTAACTTTATCATGGATATTTGATAAATTATTTGTATTTTTTAAATATTTACATAAAGATATTAATACTTTCTATATTTTCAGCAAAGAAAAGAGGAGCCTAAAGTGTGTTTAACCCTTTCAACTCATGGTTATCAATAATTATAGATTATGCATGTGTGTGCATAGTGTGTCTAATGTGCACGCGTATACATCGTATCATATGTTATGCTTGTTATTCTTAATTATTATTACTATTATTTACCTCAGTAAGCAGTGGCATATGGAGAGAGAGAGTAGTACTTTACATGGGAAACCATTGGTATGCAGTCCTACTTTTATGTAAAATTTCATTAGCAATGCTATTAATAAGTCCTATGTGTGGAAGAAACAGATCCACTTAATATAGTTAAATATTTAAATTATAATTTAATTATGTGTTATTAATATTTATAAAAAAATTTAAATAAAGTTAGCACTTCCATTTCAATTAGGTTAATGAATTTAACACGTTGAATATGTTTAAATATACTCCTAACTTTGAGTCAAATGGGTAACATGTGCCCTCACCCTCACGTGAGGGTGAGGGTCACACGTGACTTATTTACCTTAGTGTTATTAATTTAAATTTAATAAATTTTATTTTTAAAATAAAATAAATATAAATTAGAATTGTAAGCGTCTCATTTATATATATATTTTAATATAAAAAAAATAAAATAAAAATCTTTATTATTTATATTAATATATTTTAAAAATCTTTATTTAAATATTATAATGAGACACGTGACAAGAAAAAGCATATTCTTACCTCATGAGCACGAGGGAATTTAATTAAATGTAGGCTTATTTAAAATCTTGCCCCTGAGACCCTCCGAAAGGTGAGAAAAAATATCACACATGACTTTGTGAGGGTAAAAAGATTACTGATGGTGAGGGCACATGTGAACATCCTCTAAACTCAGTGGTTACACATGAGATGAATGGATTAAGATGTTGCCTCATCCAAAACCCTTTCAAAGTTGATTGGCCGAGCTCCTGGTTATTGAAATAATTAACCTCTCGTGAAAGGAAGGTACACAAACAGTCTAGATAATCACCGCACACATATCTCTTATAAGAACACATCATCCAAAGTAACCAGATCATGCTACTCTCAACTCTTAGATGGCCCATAAAGGTCGCCCTTAGGTCATATGAAGTGTGCCATCTGCTCTTCAGATGCTCCGGTCTATGGTCTTGTCCCAACATGCCCTTTTACCCTTTTCCTATGATATGGATAGATATTTAGAACATCTTGGCATTGTAACCTTGGTCTCTTGTCTAGGTTGCACCATCATGGTTGTCCATGATACCGGGTGAAAACTTCAATGAGTTCAAAGCTGCAAGATGAGAACACATTAACGTATTAAGACTGTTCATAAGTCAAACCGGGCGGTAGGTGGGAAGGGTTATAGGAGACCAACCTAGTATACAGCCAACGGTGCTTGGTAATGGGATAGCATACATGGGAAACCTCCGGCGTACACCTGCTTGAAGGAAACAAGGTTTCCCCAAGCATAACACTTGAATCTCAGAAGGCTCCTGTCCTCCTCTAACAGATTCAATTCATCATACGTCACAGAGGGCGTACACAGACAGCTTGCCCTCACTGTCCCTTGTCCAAATCATAAACTTATGGATCTCCTCCAGATTCCACACTGCACTTGCTAGATATACTTGACCCTTGTAAGTCCACATGTAAGTATCTTCACAGGACCACTCGTACGCACGCCGTACAATTGAAGTATAGTCACCCTCTGGATCCAAGCCAGGTATCTCCTCGTACCTGATCCACTTGTGCCTTGCCACGTCGTACACAGTCACATGCCTGCAGTTGTCGTGGAAACAGGTGGGAGAGGACCAGAGGTTTGTAAGAGAGCAGTAGACGTGGGAAAAGGATGTGCCCGTGACTGTCTCTTTGTCTGTTGAGCCGGAAAGCACCCCCATCCTCGTGAGGGGGTTACCACCACGAGGTGCTTGTATCCTCTCTCACAGAGTTCACATTTCTCTTCCTCATTGTGCCCGTCTGATGGCAATGCACACGAGCCCACACGAGGTTGCCAGGGCGCTCGAGTAGTGCCTATATACTGGAGGGAACTTGATAACATCAAAGGAAGGAGACCATAAGGTGGGCCGCCTCCTTCCACTCCACTTGACACTCAGGAGAGCCCAACAATTTGAATGTGCCACAGTTTCCTCTCGGACTGCCAAGTGCCACAGTTTCTGGAAGTAGGATGACCTAATCAATGCCTGCCATGACTTGGAAACCTGTGTGACTCGAACCTGCGTCCTTGCGTTTAGGAAGTCTCTATCACTCTCCAAATCTACAAATTCAAACAACTCCCGCTGCCTCTTTCGTGCCATTATAATACGATCCCTACCCTCCCGTTTCTTTGTATTCCCCTCTGTGTATATATGTTATTACATGTACAGAAGTACACATGCACGTGAGTAGTGAATGATGAGGAAATTTCAACTGCAACAGATATTTGACATATAGTCTGCCTACTAAAATACATATAGTATAAGAAAATAATAGTCTTATAAGAGACTTATACCTTTTTTCACCATTACACAAGTGGAGAATTAAATATTTTGAATTATTAAAAATATCAGAATCTTATTGTGATCTTATAAGCAAAATTTAAATATAATGAAAATCTTTTTTAAAACTTTAAACATGATGTGTTTACAATTATTATGTGTTTCATACTCCCATATTGTTAAATGCATTTAAATTATATAAATTATTTGATGCTCCTACTTACTTGGGCATATCAAATGCTAATTTATTGTTGTAATCCATAAAAGCTTCATGCATATATTAACGTGTGTATATATATATATACAGTAGTATGGTGTCCGTGACACACAAAATGTGCATTTATATATATACGTATGCAAGTATATAGCGCATGCATACATACAATACATAAAGATACACATACATATTAAGCATATATATGCAGAAAGAGCAGTGCTTAGTATCTTCATGTAAAGAAAGGGCAACGCTCAACTTACGAGCTACACACACACACAGGTATGTACATGTACGCAGTTTAGCAGCCTTAGCCAAAATGTTCAAATCAGGCTCTTCATCCAGCTGAAGCATGATAAGCTCTGAAGCGGTCTCATAACACGTTTGACTGTGTGTGTGTGTGTGAGTGTGTGTTGTGCGTGTGATAGTACATAACATCTTCTATGTAGCCTGGATATATTCTAAATAACACACGTATAAACATCCAAATGGAGATATAAACACACACACACACACACACACAACACGTACACACATCAGATACCTGCCATCATTATTGAGAATAACGGATACGCCTAATGCACAGCATTCTGAGACTATACCTTGTGCAAAAGAACACTCAAGACTTGTGTGTGTGTGTGTGAGAGAGAGAGAGAGAGAGAGAGGTTTAGAAAGGATTCCTTTAGCCTCCAAGTCACCATTCTTCATTGTTACACACATATCTGACCAAGAACCCGTTAAACAATGAAAACACACACACAACACACCACACATACATACATACATACATATATATATATTATATATATATATATATATATATATATATTATATATATATATATATAGACACACACACACACACACACACACACACACACACACACATATATATATACACATATACCTTGTTGTAAGATCTTGCTAAGTTCCAACCACATCAACCCTTTCGTGTTTTGCCATCGAACACACAATGTGGCTCGAAGTAAATATAAACCTGTCATTCGGTAATAGTTGACACCACGTGTGTGTGTTAAACCATTCTTATGTTAAACACTCAATATATGACATGCCAGGTAATGTAATATAATATTCTGTTTATGTTAAATTCGATATACATCAAACAATGCAACTAACTTATAAATTAATATTTTAATTTATTATACTTTAATGATTCATAATTAATTTTATGTATTTATAAAACTTCATTCAAAAACACGTCCTGTGTGTTATCTCTCTCTCTCTCTCTCTCTCTCTCACACACACACCACACACACACACATGCATACCCATTTTCAGGACGCTGCCAATGAGAGGGAGTAACCTTTAATGGTGGTTTATTCTCAATAGAAAATGTCGTACTCTCTCCTGGTTCCAAGTAAATAGCCTTTAAATTCATTCGTTAATTGTGTGTGCACATATATGCACTCTAGCGCGTGCACACACTTGCCTGTTTGAAGAGTTTACTGAGCATGACTGTTAGTTGCAACAACAGGAAGGTCAGGGTACATTTTAGAGAGAGGTTCTTAAGTACGTTTACGGCAGTGATCATCTAAGCTTTAAGTTATTAACAACTGTTTCAGTTAAACACAATCATATAACAGCCTATATCTATATTAAATCTGTACCTCTCTCTCTCTCTCTCACACATACACACACAACCACACACACACACGCACGCACGCACACAAACCGTAAAGCCTTAAGTATCCTTTTTGCACCGTATACAACGGTATTCCAACAACAACGGGATCGACCAGAACAGATGACCACAGACAACTGTTTCCCTGCACAAATTGCGTATATACGATTTATATACATACATTATATACGCACGCACACATGTATGCTGTGTTTATGTATATATATAGATACATAAAAAAGATATATATATATACTATCACACACTTAACATATGTATACATTTGAGTGTGTGTGTGTATATACATATTAATCAGAACTGGTGAGATTTACATGCTGGAAGCCATTTGCTGCAATAAATAAAAAATAAAAGAATATATATATAATTTTTTTATGTTTAAATATATAATTACATTACCGGTCGAAATTGAGAAACTTGTGTGGAATAAAGTCCTTGAAGTGGAGGCCTTGTTGCTGCTACTGCATTTACTATTATTATATGTATAATATAATATAATTATGATTAAATTACATTCATTACTAAACTAGTACTCTCTCTCTCTCTCTCGGACACACACGCACGCACGCACGCACGCGTGTACTTCCACTTTTCCAAAGTCCCAGGCATGTTTATGTGTTTATATATATGATACAAAGAATAAGAATGAAAGCATGTAAAATGTTTGAAAATAAAAGGAAATGTGTAGACTATTTTAAAACTATAATGGTATTGAAAGAGCAGATATATATGAAAAATGTCCGATGTATTAGTTTACAAAAACCCTGTTTATATACAGGAGACCTCCTACCATGTGGCACACATGCGACACGTGGCGCTGACACATGGGGGCCAGATCACCACCCATGTGTCACTACGCATGTGTGTATATACACATGCGTATATACAGTATATTACAATATACAGTATCTTACACTATCCTCCCCTCTGCGCTGTGTAGATGGTGATGGATCTGATGGTCCTGGATCCGTGTGAGCTGGGCCATCTAAGGTATGACCAAATGTACTCAACGAGTCTCGAACGACAAACCGTTTCATTCGAACCACGTGAACTATCTCAACCTCATGAGATCCCACCAACTTACTTGATATACCTGAGGACCAACCTTTCGGAGTACTCGGTAGGGACCAAGCCACTTATGTAATAAACCAGTTGCAAGCCCAGGTGCAGTCAGCTTGGGAAAACGTACCAGGACTAAGTCACCGTCAGCAAAATCTGGTGGAATTTGATGTCGTGCATTGTAAGAAGATTGCTGCCGCATTTGAGCTCGACCAAGATGTTCAGCAGACTCTGCACGCAGAAGAGGCAAAACAGCATCCAAATGTCGAGCCCACATCTTTGCATCCTCGGCACGTGGCAGATTCGATGATAACCCCAATTCACTAGGCAACTTAGGATCATATCCATACAATGCCTTGAATGGAGAGATACCAATCGAACTCTGAATGCCTGTTACATAAGCAAATCTCAAACATCGCAAATACCAATCCCAGTCCGTGTGATTGAAGTTCACATACTTCGAGATCATACCCTTGAAGGTCCGATTCAATCGCTCCACCAAACCATCAGTTTGTGGATGATACGGAGAGGCAAATGAATGTTTTACCCCTAACCTCTCACACAACACTCGGAATACCTCTGCAATGAAAGCGGGGCCATTGTCTGATAACATCCGCTCTGGACAAGAATGCTGCAAAACCACATTATCGAACAGAAACAAAGCTGTTGACATGGCAGTTGCATCCGGAAGAGCACCAACCTCCACCCATCGAGTTAAATAATCGGATACAACAATGATGTACTGGTTACCTTGAGAAGAACGTGGAAAAGGTCCCATTAAATCCACTGCAATTAACTCAAAAGGGCGAGAGACATTGATGGATTCCACACCCCATGGCCCGAGTCGTAGAGGAATTCCGAGTTTGACAAGTGGGACAACTTTGAATATACCTGATCACATCACCACGCATGCTGGCCAATAAAATGATCGGCGCAGCTTCTCCAACACTCGTTGGTGACCAAGATGACCTCCAACAATAGGTGAATCATGATATGCTCGAAGAAGGTGTGGAACATATGTAGAGGGTACAGCCAAACGCCATCTGTCCTCTGGATTTGTCCCAATAAAATACAATAAACCATCCTGAAGTCGAAACTGAGCATGATATTGTCGAAACCGAGGTTCGGAAGACGGATTGCAAACGCATCGCGTAATTGCCTCGTCCATGGTTCATGTTTTTGAGCATCCTGCCACTGTTCCAAGGATGGTAAGTCGGCATCGAATACCTGAGGGGCTTGTATCAAACCGAATGCTGCAGCTACTGCATGAGCAGGCAAAGTGGAATCGGAGGGGGTGCTCGAGAAAGTGCATCCGCATCCACCATTGTTCGCCCAGGCCTGTGCACCACCTTAAAGTTATATACCTGGAGACGTAATGCCCATCTGGCTACGCGACCCACTAAATTCTTCCGTTTTAATAAGGAAGTGACAGCAGCATGATCACACTCCAAAAGTGTTTCACTCCCATGTAAGTAGGCATGAAGTCGTTCAAAACCCCAAACAGCAGCAAGGCATTCTTTTTCAGTAGTGGAATAATTCCGCTCAGCCGGCGTGAGTACTCGACTAATGTAAGCCACCGGGTGTCGAATTGAAGAATCCACAGCATCAGTTTGCATCAATACACCACCAATACCAACATCTGAGGCATCTACTCGTAAAATGAACGGACGAGTAAAATCTGGGTATTGAAGCAATGGTGGAGTTGTCAGGAACTCTTTTAACTGGTCAAATGCCTGCTGACACCTGCGAGTCCACCTGAAAGATACCTGTGGACGAACTAACTCCCGAAGAGGGGCAGTTCGATCAGTGAGATGATCGATGAATCGACCCAAGTACTGCACCGTGCCCAAGAAACGCTGGACTTCCTGTACTGTACGGGACGAGGGAACTCTCGAACAGCTCGCAACTTCATTGGATCCACCTGTAAACCCTCTCGAGATATACGGTAACCCAAGTAAGTGGTGTCGGTCGAACCAAACACACACTTTTCAAGTTTCAACTTCAGGCCAACTTCTCGAAATCGATCAAGAACGCGCCGTACATCACGAATGTGATCCTCCCAAGAACCAGACCCATGAATGAGCACATCGTCGATAAAATCGGCAGTGATATCAGGCATATCGGAAAGAAGCTCATCCATCATGCGTTGAAAGGTGGCAGGAGCTGAAGTCAATCCAAAAGGCATGACCAAAAACTCGTAAAGACCAAATGGTGTCCGGAAGGCCGTTTTTGGAATATCCTCCTCAGCCATAGGAACCTGCCAATATCCTGATGCCAAATCCAACTTAGTAAACCATCGACTCTGACCCAAACGATCTAATAGATCGGCAGAGTTCGGAAGTGGATAGACATCTTTGATGGTAACATCGTTAAGAGGTCGGTAATCCACACAAAATCGGAGAGATCCATCAGGCTTGGGAACCAAATGAGGTTCACATGCCCATGGACTCCGTGACGGACGACACACCACTTACCATCATATCTAACAGCTGTTCGCATGGCTGATAACTCCTTTGGTGACCTGCGTCGAACCGGGACTTTGAAAGGCTTTGCATTGCCGGTGGGTATACAGTGTCGAGTCTTCACACGTGCACCTTGGGACAGATCAAATTTGAACAAACTTGCATACTGTTTCTTAAGTTGTTCGATGCATGTGCTCGACACTCAGGTGACGGATCCGGCATTTGAACCTGTTGAGATGAACACCACCCCAAGACCGGAATCAAAGGAGCTGTATGCGTGATACAAACAGCAACAAGCTTCTCTGGACGTAAAGGAACAGACTGCAAAGACACAGACTCCAAGCGTAATACAGGAGGAGAGAGTGAAAAATCACATGTACCTTTCGACTGCTTTAACCAATCACATCCACATGAATATGTCAAAGACCTGGGAAGGGACAACCCTAAGAGACCCAGAGGGAAACTTACAGTTGGCACCCATAACCAGCGTAGTCGAAGTGGTGTACTGTGATACTGCACGAGACTGCCCATTACCATATAAAATGTGCAAGACCTTATCTGCACGTCTTAAGGGTAATGAGCACCGATGCGCTAGAGAAGAGTTATGGAAGACATACTGGATCCTGTATCCACAAGCACTGTGACTGAAAGATCATTCACTCGTGCAGAAAATGTGAAAACTGGATGATCTGGTGGAACTTGCAAACCCTTGATATGCATAGCGGAAAAAACATGGAGGTGAAGTCTTCCATCGCACGGGATCCCTCCGTCGCCCGTACGATTACTGGTTTTCCGCAACAGATCCATGCAAGAGAGGCTTCGTCATCTGGAAGCTCATCATCAGACATAATGGCCGCCACAGGCACACCATCCGGAACATATGGTCGCCAGCCTGGATGTGGTGGACGCCAATCAGGATACACATCGCATGCCCGCCAAGTATGTCCAGGCCCAACAGGCCCAACAATGAACTTGATTGGGTCGACCTGCATTGTTCCGATTCCTCCTGTCACGAATCCGTGGATTTTGACCACCACGGGCAGGTACTGGAGCAGGTGCAGGACGATTTCGTGGAGGTGGTCCACGGGGTGGGCCCGAGGTCGACCACGAAAGGCTTGCGTGCGGGCACATATGCAGCAGCATCAACCTCCATTGGATCAGCACGCTGAACAAGAGGAGCAGGTAACCCAAGGGGAACACGGCCCTCACCAGGCACCAACTCAAAACGTTGAGCTAGTGCAAAAGCTTCCTCCAATGTGAGGACGAAGAGCCCGAACGAATCGAACAAGTTCGGGTCGCATAGTTGGCCATAACATACCGAGCTTAATAGGCTCAGGCATGTTAGGATATGCACGCCGAACTAAATCCCCGAACCTAATACTGAACCGCATAACAGACTCACCAGGATGTTGTCGTATCGCATGCAGTTGTTGGAAAGCATCATCTGAATCCTCAACTTTGCCAAACGTACGTTTGAGGCATTCCGTTAACCGATTACTATTGGCTTGAATCTCCGCAGCCAATCCATTATACCACTTGAGCGCAGGGCCTTCCAAACATGTAGGGAATTCTCTGAGAGCACGGGCCTCATCCCAACCATGGTAACGAACAATGACTTGGAAATGATCAAACCAGTGGTATACATCATCTCCCGGATCACCACAAAAAGATCGGGGTCGAACCCTCGGATTTGTGGCCTGTGAAGAAGATGAAGGAGTACTAGAAGCAGATCCCCCGGCATGAGGCTCAGACGGGGAAGAGGAGGACGGACCCTCAACAAGCGCTCCAACAACTTAGTTTGTGCATCAATAGCAGTAGCAATAATGCTAAAAGCCGTCTCCATGTTCATTGTCATGGAAACAAGAAAAAGAAAAGGCGGAAGAAAGGAATACCCAACTTCTCCACCAATGAAAGAGCAGATATATATATGAAAATGTCCGATGTATTAATTTACAAAAACCCTGCTTATATACCTCCTGCCACGTGGCACACATGCGACACGTGGCGCTGACACATGGGGCCAGATCACCACCCATGTGTCACTACGCATGTGTATATACACATGCGTATATACGGTATATTACTAATATACAGTATCTTACAGTATAAGAATAAATAATATAAATTTGTATGTTTTAAAATTGTTATAGAAACTTAAGGAATGGTAAATGATTGTTATATATCATATATATACACGTGTACATGTTATACATACATGTGTATATTGTGTATGCATAGACATGTTCATCATTTCAAATCATTTATAGCTTGCAGTTATGTAGACATGGTTTCATAGCTTATTTAACATACAAAATTATCCTTCTCTTCAAGATGGACATTTTAAATTATAAATATAATATTATGTTTCTAAAATGCCGTATTATTATATATAATAATATTATCGTTAATGAACTTAATGCATGAAGTTTCAGTTAGTAATCACCGATTTTTACTTATATTATGATATATGAACATTCACTTCTGTTTATATATATAAACCAGCATTACTAATGAAAATTTTACATTAAAAAGGATAAGAATCTTTACATATGTGACTTGTAGAGTCCCTCTACACACCATACACACACATTGCGTAAAACATATACCCGGTTTATCTCCTCAAACAACACTTCCTCTTATTATATTGCCCTTGATGCTCTCAATCACCTGTTATATTGTCCTTTGATCCCTTAAAAACCTTGAATCCTGCAAATACAGGAGCATTAAACACACACACCACGCACACACACACACGACACGGAATCTATAACAAGAATATGCCTGTGTATATATCAAACAGTAGCTTTATATGTTTCACGCCCAATCGTCTCTCCAAGTCCTTGGAGTTTGTAATAACGAGTTTGTTTGTCATATCAATCACCAACCCGACCTGAAACACAACACTGTTCTGTCATGCTCTACATGTATAGCATTACACATAATATACCATATCTTAGTCTGTAAATGAATGAAAAAGGTTTACCTCACACCTAGCTGCACGTTGCTTGGCAATGGGTTTCTGCCAGGGTATCTCCTTCCTGGTTCTACAACCTCGTTAAAGTGCTCCCCAAGTGGGACTTTTAGAAGGTATTTAGAACATAAGAGCTAAGTAATGTGTGTGTGTGTAGAAGATTAAGTGAACGGGTTCGAGAGATGGTTAAGAATCACAAATAAACATAATGTATGCCGGTAAGATAAATGCCGAAATGTTAAGAGGGAGCGGTGTGTGTGATATGTTTCAATAACATGTCTGGCGTGTGTATATGCATAAGAACCAACGAAAATTCTAATTTAATACCTTAACACTCATTTATACCTTGGGTTCATGGGTGTGGAAAGGGAATTTCCGATAGCCATGAGCGCCAGGGACCAGGGCATAGAAGCGGCATGAATCATCAGAAGATCGGCAATGATATTATCTGGAAAATCTGCCCGATCCAAGGAGAATCATGGCTTCTGTGCGATCAGGCGCACTGAACAAGAACGTTGTCGATTTAGGGTGCTCATAAAGAGCTATTCATCTTGGCCATTCTTCTAGGGTTGGATCGATCCTTGCCACTCAAAGAATAATCTCTCCTGTCGTCATCGAGTAGCACTTAATCTGGAACTACAGAGAGCATGTTTATGGAACAATCACAAAATCTGAGAGATCAACTTAAGAACACAGAAACATTTTAATATCTCGTATTGAAATTTACAGCAACCATATGTAAGCTCGGAGGTATATATAACTAAACAATGTATATTACATGTGTATGTAATGTGTGTAAATATCCACACATGCATGTACATCAGAATTAATATTATTGTAAGCTAGCACATGTAAATATTTTTTTCTACTGTAGTTATATCGACATATTTTTTATACATTGAAATTGTGATGCATATACGTTAAAACAATGTGAAACTAACACTTAATTTCTATTAAGATGAATATACATACATACTTTATATATTATAATATAAGTGTGTGTGTTTGTTTGTGTGTGTCCATGTATTAAATAGTATATAGTCTGGTCTTTTTATATATATATTATGTACTCTTAAGTAATACATAATATCATATGTGTTGTACAATATTTTTGTGTTTATATTATAAATTATCTAATGCTAATTGTCATTCAAGAATAATATAATTCATTTAATCTAAGTACAATACATAGTTACATATATTTATAATAATACTTATAGTATGTGTGAGTATAAGTACGAGTGTATATTATTTTAATGACAAATGTCATTCATCTAAATCAAATACATATTTTTATTAATTAATTTTATTATATAACTATTATATTGTGAAAGCCCTTTAGAATTTTATAAAATCTTGTCATGATATATTAATTGATGAATTAACAATTAAAGTTAATAAGATATATTAATTAAGACATAAATTTAAAAAATAAATTTTATAAGTAAAAACACACACACTCTCTTTTCTTTAATTATAATTCAATGTATACAGGACAATAGAATGTTTTATAATTTTATAAGGAATTGATTATGTGAGTTGTGTGAAATGTTTAAATATTTTAGAACAAGTCATAAAAATATTTATAAGATTTCTTAAAAAAATGACGACATTGATGTGAAATGGTTTATAAAAGGAATAAATAAGTTAATTTTGCATTAAAAAATTAAAAAAATGTGTGCATTGTGTATCCCATTTAAGTTGTGTATGGTTATAATTAAAAAGATGTAATCGTGACGAAAGAATAAGAATGCACACAATATAGGATGTGTATAACTAAGAGATGTAATGATAATTAAAAATAAGAATGCACAATATAGGATGTTTAAAATAAGTATATTTTAATTTTTATAAACAAACTTTTGTATTGTAAATATTTATTTATGTGTGTGTATAAGAGAAAAATAATTAACTTTATTATATATTTATATAATTGTGTTTTATGCAGTTTATTTCATATATTAATATTTGATGAAATTCTTTGCATCTTGATTATAATAAATAATAATATAAAGAGAATGATGATGATTTTAATCTTTTAATGAAGAATTTAAAATCATTATCATTCTTTTTATCATTATTTATTGTAATTAACAATAAAATTTCATTATAATACTTCTTAAAATAA
Organism: Selaginella tamariscina; assembly: GCA_003024785.1. Taxonomy (NCBI): domain Eukaryota; kingdom Viridiplantae; phylum Streptophyta; class Lycopodiopsida; order Selaginellales; family Selaginellaceae; genus Selaginella; species Selaginella tamariscina. The sequence continues at coordinate 41,444 of PUQB01000996.1, forward strand.
GTTGTACAAAAAAAATTGTATATATATATAGAAGTTAACTCTCTTTTTCTCTCACACACATAAATAAATAAATTTTATAATCGAAATGGCATTGGAACTCTTTTCACAGATAAATATTTACATGTGCTAGTTTAATAATAATATTAATTCTGATGTACATGCATGTGTGGAACTTACACATAATACATACGTATAAAAATATATTGATAAGTTTACTTAATAAAAGTTAAAATGCACTCGTTTTAAACATTTAATGTAATGAGCACTTGTTTTGTTGTGATCATATCTTTATAAATAAATATTGTTACACATGCACATGCACAACTTAAATGTGATATATCACACACGACTTAAATAAAAATATTACATACATGTGTTTCTTTTTTTTTAAAATAAATTAACATATTTATTCATTTATGATCTTTTCACACCAATGTCGTTTACCAATATGGGTTGTCATTTCTCTCGATAGATTTTAAATATTATCTTTAATTTATTTAGACATTTTGCACAACTTATGTAATCAATTCCTTTATAAAACTTATAAAATATTTCATTATCTTATACATATTAAATCATAATGAAAAAGAGAGAAAGAGTGTGTTTTTACTTATGAATTTGGTTTTTAAACTTATATCTGAATTGATATATCTTATTAACTTTAATTGTTAATTAATCAATTAATATGTTATGATAAAATCTTATGAAAATTTAAAGGGCTTTCACAATGTAATAGTCATATGATAAATTAATTAATAAAGCTGTACTTAGTTTAAATGAATGACAGTTTATTAAAATATAACATTCATACCTATATTCACACATAATATAAATATCATACAATATAAATAATTGTGTATTGTACTTGATTTAGATGAACTATATTATTTTTAAATGACAATTGTCATTAAATAGAATAATGTATATTCATACCTATAATAAAATATTGTATAATACACAAAATATTATGTATTACTTATGAGTACATAATATATATAGAAAGACCAAACTATATATGTTTAATACATGGACAACACTTAAACAACACACATTTGTATATATACAATAAAATGTATGTAAATCATCTTAATGCAGTTGATTAGGTCAAATTTATTTATTTACAAAAATAAATTGAGATCGGTCAGTTATAAGTCGAGATTTAAAAAATATTACAAATTTAAGAAGCATTTCAATATCAATATAACATTTTGGTGTATAAGTTTTATTTGTTGTTATATATATTGTTATGATATATTTTTGAAGTGCATATTAAATAACATTTACACAATTTTTTTAAGTATATATATGCATAATTCTAATACCAAAATTAATTTTCTATTTTAATAAAATGTTAAAACTGTTTTACAGCAAGTATTGATATCCATGCGTGTGTGATGTGTATCAACTCATTAATAATACTAAATTAAATTTAAAAGTGTAAATTAAATTTAAAGTAATTTATATACTAATGTGTGTGATTGTATCAACTCATTAATATACTAAATTAATTTAAAAGTGTAAATTAAATTTAAAGTAATTTTATATACTAATGTGTTGTATAACTCTCCCTTCCCTTTCGAGGGAAGGAGAAATGTTTTACATAAATTAATATAATTAAAATTAAGCTAATTTATGATTTAAATAAATTAAATTAAATAATTTATGTGATTTAAATAAATTAAATTTATTTTAAATCAATGTCAACTTCATATTATGCATGTTTTTACTGTACTAATCCAATCGTAGAGGTGAAGTGAAGGACCCGGAATCTGTTGAGCCAATTATCGAGCTCCACGTGGTGACATGACGAGTCCATCTGGACGGTTGGTATCGGAGATGATGATACCGTGGGGAGGCGATTGCTGCGTACGGAGATGAGAATATGCTAGCACTTCCGTACAGAGGCCAGTCTGAAATGTCTTTTGTTGAGATGAACTTCACAAAGGCTTTTACAGCATTCAAGCCTGGACCCCTGGTTATGTACAGTTTACTTCTCCATTCGACGCTACAAAGGTATACATGTGTGTGCGTTTGTAGGACTAGTGTGTGTATAGCTACATCATGTGCTCTTCTGTGTAATACGTGATATTTTCTAAATGTTAAACAGATAATAATATGTATGTATATTTAGATAAACAGATATATACATATGTATGTACACGTTCATATATTACATAACTTTTAGGGAATATAACCACAGGAGATATAATATCTACAGTAATACAAATATACAACATTATTTATATATTATGACACAACGTTTTCTCAGACATTACACATAACACATTGTGCACCTGTGCTTTTACATTTCACTTAAGTCCATTTGCATATGCACCGTGCGTGCGGCGTGTGTATGTGTGTTTTATATGGGAGATAATCAGGTGAAAGCGGCCCTATGCAAAGAGTCTCCACCATTCAGCAGTGGACAGCTGGACTTGAAGACAAAGAGGCAAAGAGGCTCTCGAATATTTCGACTCGTGTGTTGTGTACAATACCAGCCAATATATATTGTATATAAATCTCTCTCTCTCTCTCTCTCTCTCCTCTCTCTCTCTCTCTATATAAATATATATATATAATATATATATATATATATATAACACACACACACACACACACAATATATATAATATTATATATATATATATATATATTATTTATATATGAAGAAGTATTATGGTATGTGTCCGTGTGTGCACACTGCCTGTGTATAAATTGCCGTCTTTCAGAGGAATAGAAGCTATGCGAAACTAAAGAAAAATGAGCAAATTAACCTTCTTAGTCTCTTCAATATCATAGAAATATTCGATTCAAAAATACTTGCTCCCAGTGAGGATCGAACTCACGACCTTTCTCTTACGAAGCGAACGCACTACCACTGTGCTATGGAAGCTCAACGCTAATAAGTAAATAGGAACCTCTACTACATGCTTTTCTAGCTCCTTGTTCAGAAAATTTCCAATCGTTTAAGAATTAGTTATAGGAATTCTATAAATAACTGCTCATTCCATATGTTAATCTATGTGAATTATAATTAATTAATCAGTAACTATTAACTAAATAATAATTTTATTAATATATATATATATATAAATAATATATAATAGAGAGAGAAGAGAGAGAAAGAGAGAGAGAGAGAAGAGAGAGAGAGAGAGAGAGAAGATAGAACATCATTACACACATATACATATAAACATGTACATGCCCTATCATACACAAAATTACACATATATAATACATATACATAGATACTTAGAAGCCATGCTTTGTGTACGCACACCACACACATGTACTTTCGGCAGAAAACGGTGCACATAGACAACAAGCTATTTCTAATGTGCACAATGTACATACATACACACACATGCGGTTTGTGCATGTGTACATCAATAAACCTTCAGTTCTCTTACATACACACTACATATATACACACATTACACACACACACACACAAGTGAACAGATATTTTTGAGATATGTATGTCTACCCAAGTATTTTACTGTATGCATGTTCATGCATACATACAAACTACAATATGTGTGTCTTGTTTGCGTGTGAGAGAGATGTGTAAATGTGCTATCATATACTGTAGAACTTAAACCAGTATGATTTAATCATGTGAATCAATCAATAAATTAATATGCACAATTATAAACTTACATTTACAAACATTAATATTAAAAAACACAAAATATATATTCAAGTTCTGAATATTATTATTATTATTTTTGTTCATTTGTTTGTAAATATAGATTGGAAATTCACATTCCAAATAACCATATCATTGAGTTTAGTTTACAATTTATATTCTATAATTTTAAAACCATTGTATTTTAATTTACCTCTCAATTTACCATTCATTCATTTATGTATGGTACAGGAATTCTCACAGTTGAAGGATTAAGAATATCCACACTCATTTTGCGAAGCCAGTGTGCTGGTCCAGCCTCCCCTGCAAGGCACACACATGAAATGTGTGTGTGTGTGGTGCGCGCGCGTGCGTGTTACAGTCTACGAAATCAAGTTCTATATTTTATATTCATATACACAGTATTTTTAACTAACTTGCGTAATACATGTGTGTATATTACATTTAACTAATTTAAAAAAGCAACTAATTAAATATTTCAAATAAATGAATAATTATATTTACCGTTTCCCATAATTTGACATCCCACTCAATAACAGGTGTAAAGGAGTCCACTGCCAATAAGCATCTTCAGCACACTCCTTGGCCTCCTCCACAGTTATCCTCTTGATGTTAATGTCTTTAAGAACGCCCACTCTCAACCAGCTTAGGCCAAAGCAACAGTCCTCCGTGCAGTACAACCTGGTAAAACCATTCGATTGTGTGCACATATGTATGTATGTTGCATACATCCATCCATCCATCCATACATACACGTCCCCTCTCTCTCTCTCTCTCCTCTCTCTATATATATATATATATATATATATAGAGGACCTGATAAAATCTGTCAAACTCTGGGACAAGGAACTCTCTCGATTTAGATATAAAAGCAACATTAACATTGGGTCCTTCTGCAATATATCCTTCATCATCCAGCCATATACCTGCAAATGTGCCTTTACTCTCTGCCTCTATCTTTGAGAGTGCATTTGGCAGATAATTTACATTTCATGGTTGCAAACTGAAAAAAGACATAGTTAGTACACACGGACACACACACACAACACGTGTGTAGATTGTGTGTTAGCAACAGTATCCTTCTAAGTTTATTTAGAAAAGTTGTACAACAACAAACACCACGCACGCACAGACACCCACACACCTGAGGATGTTTAATGGGAATTGATGACGTGATAACTTTGATTCCCATGTTGGCATCTGGAAACGTTTCTGTTGAGAGTACGATTGCATATAACGTGGAGTTTATACATTCCGAGGATGAAAGCCCAAAACCTCCAGGACCAGCAGAAAGCCAGTAACGAAGAGATCCTAATATAAATATAAAGCAGATTATTACAATTATATATATATATATATATATATATATATATATAATATATTAATGAAGTACCTTGTTTGCATCCGGAGTTTGCTACAGTCTGAATAAGAATGTCTCGCATTGTGGGTCGATCAAACGGTGGTGGAATTTTTGCATTTCTTGCTGATTTATCAAAGCGGTCCAAGTGAACATCAAGCTCATACAGGTGACTAGAGAAAACAGTATATATTAGTACATATATTCTTATGATGACTTACGTTATTTTATTTATCGTATATAGTTTTGTTTTTGAAATAGTTCTGTATTCTCTTTTTGTTTGTCTTTATGTTTGTTCATACACTATGTACAGTGTTGAAGAAAACAGAATCAAACAAATACAATAAAGACAGACAGAAGCTCTTAAGAATTTTGGACGAATAAGAGATGCGTGAGTGTGTGCGTGTGCACGCGCCGCGTGCATGTGTGTGTTGTAAGTATCGTACACGTCCAAACATAAATGGAGAGAGAGAGAGAGAGGACTTTAAATGTTAAAAGTATACAACTACATACACACGTACATGTGCGTATGAGTCGCACACACACACACACACACATTTGAATATATATGTGTGTGCGCACAAAAACACATACACACACATTACCCGTTTGCGATGAAGCAGTGTCAAACACACCATGACCACGGTGGACCATGTGATCATCAAGTGGGATCACCATAGCCGCAGGATCCGTTGTGATCCCACCAGTTACACTTGAATACATAGCTTTGTATGTGTTTTGCGCATCGTGCTTGTGCAAACTCAAGCTTCTCAACCACCTGAAAAACGCGTGTATGTGTGTGTGTGGTTGTGTGTGTGTGGTGTGTGTGTGTGTGTGTGGTGTGTGATATATATACCTCATTGAGTGAAAGACAAGGTATGGTAGTCACTGAAAAAATTATTTCAAAGTTATATAATTAAAATATCAAAAATTCACAAACACACACACGCACTCATACACAGATATACACATCTACCTGATGCTGCTGTTTGACCCATCCGTATACAGAGATTTCTTCGTATTCTCGAGCAAACTATTTGTGACCTAAGCAGATCGCTCTGTAGAAGCAGCATTGTATACTCAAGAACCCTAAAACGTACGGACAAAAACCTAGATCGAATATTCTCATTTTTCAAATTTGAAATGGACAGAAGCGCATGTATACAGTTGATCAGATCCTGCAGAACGATGTCACTGGCAAATGAAGCTCATCGTCGAGTGCACCACTTAATTGAATCAGAGACATATTCATCTCCAACATTGTATAGAAATGTATGGGAATTGCGGATGCCCACAGAAGGCACAGCAGCTACTCGATACAATGCAGCAGAAGAACCTCTATACATGGTCTTTACTTCTCTCTGCATATGCCCGGAATGGGCATTTGCAGGAAGCCAAGCATGTCTTCGACAGAATGCCGGAGAGGAACCTGGTTTCGTTCACAACAATGCTGGTTGCGTACATTGAGGGGAGTTATGTGCAGGAAGCGAAGGATTTGTTCGAGGGAATGCCTGAGAGAGACCTCGTTTGCTGGACTAGCATGCTTTCGGGATACGTGGAGAACGGGGAAAACCAATATGCGAGAAACTCTTCCGGGAGATGCCGGAGCGGGACTTGATTTCCTGGACAGCCATGCTATCGGTGTACGCAAGATGTGGGGATGTCGTTAATGCAAGGTCTGTATTCGATGAGATGCAGGAACGGAACATTGTCTCGTGGTCTGCCATGCTCGCTGCATATGCCCAGAACGGGGATTACGATCAAGCCAAGGAACTCTGTGAACAAATGCCAGAAAGAAACCTTGTTTCTGTCACTACCATGGTAGAGGTTTACTCCCAGTCCAGGGATATGGAATCTGCTAAGGAAGTATATGAAAGCATTGAAGAAAACAACTTGGTGGCTTCAACATCTATGTTAAGTGCATTTGCAGGACACGGGCGTCTGCAGGTAACGCATAGAAGCGTGTGTATATGTCTATATGTGTGTGTATATACAGGACACGAAGAAGCTGTTCGACCAACTACCGGAGGTCGATATAGTTTCATGGACTGCCATGCTTACTGCATATGCCCGAAACGGACATATTGAGGAGGCCAAGTACATGTTTGATACAATGGAAGAGCGAAACCAGGTTCGTGGAATGCAATGTTATGTGGGTACACACAGAACGCGCATCTACAGGAAGCAAAAAAACCTGTTCGATCGTATGCCAGATAGGAATGATATCTCGTGGAACACTATGCTTACTGCATATGCCAGAAAGGGCATTTACAGGGCTTAATAAATACATTCTATGGGATGCTTACACCTACTTTGGTTTCCTGGACAACGTTAATCTCTACACACGCTTGCAGGACGTCATAGAGAAGTCCTTAAATATATTTCATTATATGAAGATGACTGAAATGCCAGATGAGGTTTGCCTTATAAGTGTACTGGCCTCATGTAGTCACATAGGGGGGATATACTCAGGACATAGTTTTTTTAAAGCTATTAGTTTTGATTATGGATTAACACCATTAAAAGAGCATTATTGTTGCTTAATTAACTTACTTGGTAAAGCAGGAAGATTAGGAGATGCCCAAGAGCTGCTTAAGTGTATGCCTTATGTACCTGATGCACTTGACTGGACATGCTTACTTGGAAGCTGTAAGAGTCACAGTGATGTTACACGTGGAGTATGGGTTGGCCAAAATGCACTTGTGGAGGACGCTAGGAACGATGCTGCTTATATATTGCTTGCAAATATGTCAAATTAATCTCTCTTTCTGTCTCTATGTGTGTGTGTGCAGGTAAGATGTACATACACACTATATACGCATCCATGTACCAAATTGTTTACCATTACCTCCATTCAGGATGTACAAACAGGAAACCATCCACCAGAATATGAGATTCCAATGAATGTACCCCGGATATGCTTAGTACCCATTTACAGCTAGTCTGGGACTCGAGAAGGCGGTGTTAGTACACCAGGCAGGTTTGGGTACGTCTTCTTCTCATAAGGCTTCAGGATTTGAAAGGAGCACATTAGAGTCGTCCACACTCATCATAGCTCCCGCGTTGTCGAACTCCCCACAGTAGTTTGGTGCTGAAAATATTGTCACCAGTTGCCTATTTGCGAAGAACTCGTATCCGTCCTCAACACCTGTACACAATATATAGCACACACATATAAATATTTATATGTGATACATATATTTAACACATATAAACATACACAAGATTTACAAAGACATAAAAAAAGCACATATTAAGAATATGTATAAGTATATGCATATCTATATGGATACACAAATGTCATCTGTATATTTATATATATATACACAACATGAAGGTGTACGTGATAAAGACGAGAGAAGAAAAAACGAAAGAAAGAATTAAAAAAACAAAAAGTAAAAAAGTAACAAATGAAAACGATATAATGGAAGAATTGGACAATGTACAGCTTACCATCAAGTCAAGTCAGTTGTAAGGAGTAAATAGTCTAATATATACGTGTCTGCTTAAACACGTACACACGCACACACGCGCAAAGAGACACCATCTGTATATACGTAAGGAAGGGTATTGCGTCTAGGTATTATATATGTACCTGATGAGCACGGGCAATAAGGTCGATATCATGCTTCTGAAGAAACTCCGTCACAACGTTAGCTCCAAACGTAAATGAAACTCCACGATCATTTTCTCCCCAGCCACGATATCTTTGTCTGGATCCGACCATAATAAATCACACAGTAGACCACTGTCTGGTACATCTGTTGGTCTTGAAATCTTCCTATAAGAACGATAACAATAACCGTAAAAAACATATTCTTGAATATCCTCTGGTTTTTAATAGTTACATCTTTGAATATAAATATCAGCTCTTAAACAAGCAGCACGCACACACACTTTGTGAAGTATAATGAAACAGATCATTAAATGGGTTATTAGTCACCCCTCTTTCTCCCTCTCTCCTCTATCAAATACAAACACACACACACAAAAGCAATATAACAATAATGAATTATAGCAATAACACACACAGACATGCACATATGCATACAACTATTTGTGTGCATGTGCAAGATAGAGATACCTTATTTGATCTAAGTTTTTTTCAATCAGGTGAAAGTCCTCCGTGCATGCAGAAAATTTTCTCATCGATCAAAGCTGCCACTGGTAAACAGTTGAAACAGTCTATGAATGCCTTCCACAGCCTCACATTAAATCTTCGCTTGCATTCGTCATAAAACCCATATATTCTAAGAAAAAAAACATTCAATACGTATTTTACACACCCACACCTTAGTAGATATTATGCTGTTTCTATTGTTCTTCTGACTTTTAAAAGTCAATGCAGCTAACATCAGTATAAAAGTACTCATACAACCACTCACACTAAAGTCATATAAGACGTGCCCTATATACCGACCTACGCATGAGTCCACGTGATCGTATGCACGTGTAAATACGCAGTCACACATACGTATGACTGCATGCAGGAGTCAGTAAATGGATCCCAAGACATTGTTATATGGAATATGTATGCGTGTGTTTGTTATATTTAGAATACCTGTTAATGGAGGCACATTCATGGTTGCCACGAAGCAGGAAGAAGTTCTCAGGGTACTTTATTTTGTATGCTAGAAGCAAGCAGATAGTCTCAAGGCTTTGCTTCCCACGATCAACATAGTCACCTAGGAACAAATAGTTTGCCTCAGGTGGAAAACCTCCATACTCGAAAAGCCGTAATAAATCCGAGTACTGCCCATGCACATCACCTGTAAATGTGTAGTATATATTAAGTATGCATATGTTATTTTCCATTTTCTGGATAATATGAAATGGATATCAAATATAACATACTTAATTACTAAAGGACATAATTCAGTAATTTTATTAAACAATTGTAACTAAGTAGTTTAACTAACAGTTACTAATTATTAGCTCAACTACTCAAACTAAAACAGACCTTTGGGCATATGTTCGGTTGTTATTATTAGAAACTATCTAGTTTTGTGAATAGTACTACTCAAATACACACACACGGTGTGTAGAGAACATACCGCAGATTTTGATAGGAGCTTCTAGCTCGAGCAAATTGGGTTGCGAGAGAAATATCTCCTTGGAAGTCTGACACAGCTGCCTAATCTCAGCTTCAGACAGCTGAACTTGTTTCCCTGGCCGCCCATTCCGGACATCAAGCAGCCGTGCTATAATACCGTCCACATCCATATAATAAAACCTGATAAACCCTGATTAATCAATCTCAATCTAAAGAATAAAGAACCGATTCAGCACTGCATCAAAATATATAAATCGATCAAAAACTAGAAATTTGCGGATAAATCATGATAAAATGTGAAGAAATTCAATGAATTTATCACAAATTACGAATCTCATTCATCAAACGCACCTGGATAATCAAGCAGCCTCCTACAAACCCTAATTCCATGTCTATTCGTGACTACCTAAGCAGCTCCTTCGTCTTCCCTACTACTTTTTTTAACCGTGGTTAAAAAACGCGTTGTTTAACCACGGCCGCTTTGTTTAGGTTTAGGTTAAGTGTATATTTAAGCTTTATAATTTGATATTTTTCTCTATAGTAACTGATAAAATACAGTTATTTAGGCCACTGTGCAATGACACGTCTACTGCCACTTGTAAATTGAGCCTAATATGGAGTGTGTGCACGTGAGAGAGATTCTATTCATGTATATATATTCCTAACAGTAGATTCTTATAATATTTATATTATAGAAATTTAACTTATAAGGAAGTAGTTTAAAAAGGGAAAATAAATTTAAATAGTTAAGCAATATAACTTACAGTTGCTTCATCAATAATTTCTAGTTCCTCTTTATCATTAATAACTTCACATTATTTATTAAAATTGATTCTTTCAAGTTAATCTGCATACATACATATGCAAAATATTTTAAATATATTTTCAAATAAAAATGTAATTAATCATTTAATACAATAGTAATGAAATTTGAATTAAACATCAATGTATTGTATAGCCGATTGTTATATAAAATTTACCAATCAATTTTCACTTGTTAATTTATAAAATAATGACACATGCCAAATTGTTTTTAAGACAATATATATTAAAGTATTTTGTACTTAATAAAACTAAACCACACCTTAAGACGAATAATACAATCTTCACATTGAAGACTTGAATAACCATGACTTTAAAAATGACTTTTAATATTATTGATAATATCTTTTTTAGCATTAAGAACTTATAACATAAAAAGATGATATTGAGGACTCTTGACATTAAGATGAATAACTCTTAATATTAAGAATGAATTACCTTTAACATTGAAAATGAATTATTTTTTACATTACATATTATAAATTACGCTTTTGACATTAAGGACCCTTAACATTAAAAATGAATGATTGACATTGAAAATAAATAATGCCCGAAAATAAATAATATTTAATATTACCTTCTTAAAAATTTTACAATAAAGTAATTAACCTATAACATATAACATTCATTACACTTTCATTAAGTTTGCATCATTTTGAATGTTGACGTTGAAAAAATTAATTAAATGTGAAAATATTATACACAATTACTCTCATGGTCTGTATAATATGCTTTTTTTAAATTTAATTTATTTTTTTAAGGGGGTTGGTCAAGTGTACTAGTTAAAGACTTACATAATGCTTTGATATTAATTGTTATAGTCCTTAATAAATCATATTATTTACTTAAAAATAGTAATTAAGATGAAACCACGATAATGGTTATTTTATTTTAAAAGCATACTTGTTGTGTTGCATTTCATACTTAAAGCATGGGGGTTAGTTACCTATTCTACCAAGTTAGGATTTAATACATTCATTTAACTCACTATTTGAGCATTGCTTATGCATTTAACGAATTTTATGTGAAACACATGTAACTTTTAATGGATGTATACTTAAAGTTGTTTAATTTTATATTTATTCTGACTTTTAAATATTAACTTTGTCCTGAAAAGAAAGAAAACAAATGAACTTACTTCTCTGTTACAGCTCAGAATACACATGACAACATTATCAAATAATAAGATGTAGCCTTAATGTTGATTTTTATAATGGAGTTAGGGCATATCACTAAGTCATTAATACTAGAGTTTTAAAATAATCATTTTAAAGAACTTAAGGAGCTAGACCTTAAAAGTCTTTAAAGTTATCATAAAAATTTAATATTATTTAAATAGAGTAATGACATTAAATAACTATTTATAATTATGTAATACCATGTATTAACCCTTTAAATCAAGATTCTGACAATACTTATAGATTTTAATGATGATATCAGTAAGGACTTTTGTATATTTCATATAAAGATGTAATTCTTTATTATAAATTGACTTTTATTTCTTTTCATTTGTAACATAATTTATAGTGTGGTTTATTTTGTTAATATAATGTTACAAATTCACTATGTTTGGCAATTCTAATGACTTTTATTTATAACTATTTATTAACATATCATGAATAATAAACATATGATTATCAAAAAACTTTAAAAGCTTGCAATGTACATTTAAAAATATTAAAATTAGTATTGATAAAAACAATATAAAAATATTATTAATGAAACCTTAAACATAAGTAAAGATAATTATGTTTTGGGTAATTTTGAAACTTTAGGTGGAAAAAAAAAAAGAAGTAAGGGAGTATTTAAAGATGAAAAGGTGTTAAACATTTTCTTATCGTACAATAGCAATGTTTATAGAAGCATTATGATGTTATTAACTCAAATAACAATTTAAATATAAAAATCTCAAATTTTATCGTAACTAGTACTCATTAACACAAGCAACACACCTCAATAAGAAATAAATTAGTTAATGTATAAAAAACTGAGGAGTAATTGCCTCTTGTACTTTAAAGGTAGATTTAAAATATTAAGCTCAAGTGAAAGCCTCTTTTAATGTGGCATGTCCCAACACACACACATACCTCACAAGGTTAATGAATGTAAAAAATAATTGGGCAAAGTTGTGTTAAATTCATCAATGTCAATGCTAATGTTAAAACATATTCATATTAAGATGCTGATGTAAATGTTAGGAATATGTTAAAACATATTTAATATTGATATTAAAATGATATTATTAAAAATATGTATCAAACATTCTAGAAAAATATTTCATAATATGCAAATAACCACAAAAGCATCTTAAACATTTTTGATCTTGCCATATTTACAACTTACTAAATCATGTCAAGTGTGTATTTTAACATATGTTATGAGGGTTCATTTATTTTACATCCATTGTCCTTTCAAATAATATACAAGAAAGCTCAAGTTAAAGATTAAAGCATTTTAATTTAATACTAATCTTTATATTATTCTTGTTATCTTACTTTCTCATTTAGCTCTTTATCAAATTCCTTCATTGCATTTTAACTAATTTTTTGAGTTTTTAGTCTTTTAAAATTATTATCTTACATATGATTACAGTTGAAATTCTTAAGTAATCATCAATAACTGCTTCCGTATAGTTTATGATAATTTAAAACAAAATATTTACATATTACTATATTCAATACATGAACTAGCTCCTTCTAGTTCCATTTACATTTTAGTTATTGGTATCCATAATAGTTATCAATAGTAACACCATTAATCACATTAACAATTATATTGATTAAATAATAAATTTCATGATGACCTTAATATAATTATAATTCTTAAGAAGTAATATAATGATTGAGTATAATTTAAACATCTATTTCAAATTTTAAGTGTTTTAATTGTTATAACACTTGATGAAATTAAGTTCATTAAGAATTTTCTTATAAACCTTTGTAATGATGTTAAAGAATATTTTAAGAAAGTGATAATTTTGATTTAAATTTAGACCACTAAATAAAATTATAATGGCCTAATTAATAAATTTCAAACTAATTTATATAGTGATTTCTTAAGATTTTGAATAATAAAAAATATTTTTTAATTTACACACATACACACAGACACACACACACATATACTATTCATGACCATAATCTCTTAAAGAAGTTATGAATTATACAACACATTATATTAATCAATTATATAATATAATATCTTTCATTATACTTTCTATTCCAATCTTGGTTAAAATTTTAATCAAATCAAAACTTAATTATAATATAGTGTGAACCTTATATGTAATAGAGAAATAAATCTAGATAATCAAAATTTTTGTCTTAATTTGTGTCAATAAGAAAGAAACTTTTTCAGAAATATTGACATCTCCATAAGGTTAGAAACAATATACACAAAATAAACCACACATATGCTAGGGTTAGGTTTTTTGGGTAATTTAACAAGCTGAGATTGGAATAATGCCTCTTTTTTATCATGGTATCAGAGCATCCAGGTTTGAATGAGGTAATCTAATAGTTGTATAGGATGGCAGAGAGCAACATTGCTCATAAAATGGGCATTCATCCATTTCCCTTTGTGGGAAAGGATTTTAGCATTTGGAAGAAATTAGTATGAAGTATCAAGGTGTTTATGGAGTTCTTGACAGTAGTCCACATGGGCTTGGCAATGGGCTTGAGGCCCAAAAGATTGTGAGGGATTGGAAGCTCAGGAACCAGCATGATATTGGTTGTATTTGTACCCATGAAATTTGCTTAAGGTGTTAACACCAATGATAATATGAATCTCTGAAAATGGCTTGATGATGATTACAACAAGCATTTTGACATGGAAGTGATCCAGATTCACTCCTAGTTTGCAATGTGCATGTATGAGGACTGTGGGACATGCAAGTACACACTTAGATGTTGAGCAAGCTCTTTTTAGACATGGTTGTGCAAGGAAAAAGCACAAAGTGTCTGACTCAATGCAAAAGATTCAGCTTTACAAATCATTGCCAAGAGAGTGGGATGGCTACATAGAGAAGATGATGAGAGAGGGCAACTTAACCTTTAATGGAGCTGTAGTGAAACTCATTAACACTAATGCTATGAGTAGAGAAAGCTCAAATTTATGAGGTTCATTGTGCCATGTATGCCAAAAGAGAGCCAATAAGGGCTTTGGCATAAGGGAATGGATGACAAGGTGGCCGTCAGGGACAAGGGCATAACGTGATGCCCAAGAGTCAAATTGGTTGAGAGAACTAGGGAGGTGAAGGTCATGCCATTGCTCGCTTTAACTCAACACACAGTCGGAGCATTAAAAGAGGGGATGCAAGGTGCATCCATGACTAGTACAAGTTGTGCTGGAAGATTGGGCACTGGGCTCGATGTTATAACAACATTGCCACAACAAACCTAAGTGAGTTGCAGGAGGAACCATGCAAGAAGGTTGAAGAAGAGAGTCACAATGTAGATCATGCACAAAGTGGATAGCCATGAGTCATGGACTTCGGATGTACCAACCTCATGACTATGAATAAATTCATGTTTGAGTAGTATACATCAGTGAAGGGATTGAAAGGAGTAGTCTTAGAGGATGACACTCGCCTCAGGGTCCAAGGCACTGGTAGCTTTCGCTTTGTTCTCAAAGATGAAAGCAAAATTACATTCTCAAATGCGATGCATATTTCTAGCTTTCAACAAAACTTGATGTCTGTCACCAAAGTGTGCAATAATGATGTAGTTGGCGTCTTCGATGGTGATGAAGTGCTCCTCATGGACAAAAGTCAGTTTCAAGATGACTAAAAAGAGGTTGTTACGTGAGTGGCATCGAGGGAATCTTTACAAGGTGTCACCTCATGTTTAGAGAGTGACAAATGTTGAACATGCACCACTCAACAAAGATGATAAAGCTCATCTTTGGCATTGTCATTTTGGACATGCAAATTACAAAAGATGATCGTAAAAGACACGGTGACATGCTTTAGACCTTGAAAAAAATGTTATGCAGAGTTTTTGTGAGTCTTATGTGTTGGACAAACAACATTGTCGAAACTTTGCTTCATCCAAACATTGGGCTAGTAAGCCACTCGAGCTGATACACTCGGATTTGTGTAGCCCTATGGATGTACCTAATCACTCCTATAGGTATATCTTATAAGCATATCATGTATTCTGTATCTTATATCTTATATCCTGGTACATATTAAAATAGTTCTATATTTTGAAATGAAAACGTATTATTTGTATTTTTAAAATATTGTTTCTTCTCTATGGAATTGTAGCATCGTCTGATGTCCAATGAGTTGGTGTGTATTCAATTATTTAAGATAAGCCAATATATAGTTACCTTATAAAAGTATTTGGTCGTATCATGTATTCTGTATCGCACAAAGTACTTCATGACTCTCATTAACGATTTTAATCGCAAGACTTACTTCTTTTTTCTACAGGGGAACTTCAAGCACTATAAGGCCTCTATCGAAACCCAACTCGAGTTAAAAATTAAGGCATTGAGGATTGATGAAGGCAAGGAGTACCTCAACAATGCCCTTCATAACTTTTGTTATGTGCATGGGATATAGTATGAAGTCACTACGCGTTATACTCAATAGCAAAATGGAGTTATGGAACAGAAGAATCGGACACTTGTTAATGTGGCTCACAGCTTGTTACTTGGTGCCAAGTTAGATAAAGAATTCTAGCAAGAGGCAATTGCCATGGCACTCCATGTGCAAAATCGCTTGCCTACTATTGCACTCAAAGAAAAAACTTTCAAGGAAGTGTTGTCATAGTTCTAACCTGGTGAGTTGACTACTAGGTAAAGATTGTGGGATATGTGGGTAAAAAAGACCCAAGCGGACCTGGGTCATCATGACCATGGGCCTCTCATAAACACCAATTGGCCCTTTGCCTAGTTGGCATAAGGGGAGAGGGAAAGGTTGTGACAAGTGTGGTCTAGGAAGAAACCAAATGTCTCTCATCTACATGTATTTGGCTGTGCAGATTAGCTACATAAGAAGTTGGACCCAAAAAGCAAGAGATTTATGTTTGTTGGATATGCTAACAATGGGGCAGTTGCAAGGGGTATAAGCTTTGGGATCTCATCATCAAAGGCACCCTCGTTAGAACAAAGGTGAAAATGACTTACATGTGACACGAAGTAGCTGACATCTACGTAGTTCATCAACAATGACCTTCTTATGCATGTCATTCTGTTTGGATTCCAGGACTATAATGATAGTGAAGGAGCTAAGCCTGGCGCATGGAGATGATGCTAGGCCCAAGTACAACATTGAAGAAGGAGATGCTTTAGCTGACACATCGCCCTTGACAAACTTGTAGTAGTTCCACCCATGTGTTGTAGGGGCATGACTGACCTGTGGAGATTTTTGATGGCCCACGCATGCGAAGGCCATCTCAATTTTTTTGGAGAATGCCACATCCCTGCTTGATGATGAAGCTGAACTGTGCATGTTCTTGGATGAGAACATTCCGTGGACGTATGACGAAGCTATACATGGCCCTAATTTTCAATTTTTGTGTGATCAAGATGACAAGCATACAAACCATCTTGGCTCTTGTAAATGCTCAAAACTAGAAAGTCCATCAAATGGATGTGAAAATCACCTTCCTTCATGGTCAATTGAAGGAGGAAATCTTTATGCAGATCCCTACTGGTTCCCTTGGTCACGAAGATGGTTGCAAAATATGGAGGCTTTGCAACTTGAAACAATCGTCAGGTGTGTGGTACCAAAAGTTTGATGAAGCCTTACATAAATAAGGTTTTCATTGTGCTGCTGCTGACTCGAATGTTTATGTAAAGGGCGAGGGAGAAGTTATGTTCGTTGTGGCCTTGTACATGGATGACTTGTTGATCATCAAGGGAGACAAACTAACCATTCGAGCCTTGAAGGCTACTCTCACTAGCACCTTTTGAATGAAAAATCTCGGTAAGGTACGCTTCTTCTTGGGCGATGACTACTAGCTTGAAAATCTACCAAGGTCAATATGCTCCTCCAACACTTGCCATCCAGTGCAGACACTAATGGTAGTCAAGGCATTGGCTCCAAACGGTGTTGGGCCCAAGCTGAATGACGATATTCCTTATTTGCAACTTGATTGGATGCTTGATGTATTTGGCCCTCGTAACGCGGCTAGATATATGTTATGCAACCATTGCACTTAGCCAGTTTAGCGCAAAGCCACACACCAGGCTGCCAAACACATATTACAATACCTTAAAGGCATAGTGGACCATGGCTTTTGTTACTCTACGTAAGACGTGGCTACCATCAGTTGGGCCAATAAACAACACAGTGTTGTAGCACTTTGTTTGCTAAAGCAAAATATATTGCCCTAACTACTACAAGGAGGTTGTGTGGCTAGAGCGGCTAATGGAGAATCTCAGTAATCATCAACCTGGATGGTGCGACAACCAGAGCAGCATTGTCAATTTGCCATGACTCAAACCCAATGTTTCACAATCAGAATAAGCACATCCTCATCTAGTTTCATTATGCACGGGAACAAGTTGATGTAGGAGTGATATGCATTGGCTACATGCCTACAGAGGAGATGCTCACTAACATCTTCACTAAGCCACTGGCCATGACATGTTCCTCTTGTTCAGGACAGGCTTGGCTTAGGCTAGCACTTGGCTTATGGGGAGTGTTGGGAGTACAGTTTGGCATATATGTCACGCTGGGAGTGTTGTTAGATTATAGCATATGCTTACTCCCAGGTTTAGATTCTTTTTATATTACAAAATATAAAAACCTTGAATAATCTCATATTCATATATGTGAACCTGCAATCTCTATATTCTTTATTGTTTCCTTTTAATATTTAATAATCTAGTTTAATTTTCCGGTCCTCATGTGGTGCCACCTCAGCCCTGATAAAATATTTACAGGTTGCATAACTTTATATACGTCAAATATAAGCATACACACTTTTACACCCACACGCGCGCGCGCGCGCACACACACACATATATATAACTCCCACCACCATCACCACACACACACATAAATATGTATTGTGTGTAGAATTAACTGTAATCAGGTGGTAATGATACATTTTGCCAACCAACAATCTGATTAACCAAGTTAATAAGCTGATTATCTGCTGCTTGTAACGAATATCCAGAATTTGGTAGAAAAACTTTGCTAGGTATGTTGCTTACTTCCCCTACACATCTCCCTGAGAGCTTATACTTCCATAAGTAGCTACATCACTGTCCAAAGCCTATAATATAAAAATATATATCAATTACATTAATTAATTATATTTAACTTAATGTCACCTTCTCTTTGAAGTAATCAAAGGCAGTCTGTCTCTCTCTCTCCTATATATATATATATGTGTGTGTGTGTGCACGCGCATGTGTGTATATATGTATACACACACCTGAGATTCTACGCGCGTAGAGACCCCATCTTCTGTAATAGTTGTTATAGAGATGTACTTTGACAAACCTGACACGTGGATGCCTCTCTATGGTTTCATTAAACAGGCAGTGGTGAACAGTAACCTTAGTATTCCGATCCTCTATATCCCTTGGACTTGCACTAATAAGCATTGTCTTCCGATGATGGTGGAAAAGACACCTGAAAACAGGTATATATATACGTATATATATAAATATATAATTATATATTTATAATTATAATATATATTAGCTTATTAATTTAAACAATTGTTTAAACCGCTAAGAAGTTGATCATGATTAGTAAAGGATTATCAAATAAAACTTAATTAATAGGTGATTAATATATAGAGTCTGCATGTTAGTTGGTGTAGCTTAAGTTACGTAAAGTTAACGTAGCTTAATTTATGCCACACTAAACTCTCTCTCTAGACACACGCACGCACGCACACGTGTGAGACTCAGAGGAGCACATATATACAAGGTGAGCAAAGTAATTAATCAGATTAATTTCCATATAAATGCTTTATCCATTTATTACTAAAACAATAATTTTATTTAGTTAAGCCATGGAAGACTTATTTAATTCATTAATTTCATTTAAAATATTTTTGATATTTTAATTTAAATTATATTATATTTAAACACTAGATTAGATATTAAAGAAAAAACCTTCAAATTTTACATAGAATATAGGTATATATATAAACATTATAATATTATTTTTTATAAATACATTTATATAGTTGTTATATAATACATGATCGGTGTTATCTAAACACCAACTATGATTAATTTTTATGAAAGTAAAGTATAAATTGAATAATTATTAAATATAAATATGCAAGAAGATTGCACATCAAGTATTATTTGACGATTCGTCATTAATTTATACACATGTATAATGTTTTCATTGTAACTATATAATTTCTTTTTTATATAAAATCTTGTATTTTTAAAAATCACTAGAATGATTTGCTAAAATTCTTTAATACTTAATATTTTTTTTATAATTATTATTACTAAAAACTTTGTAAACAATTTATAATTACATTATAGTTAATGCATTTATAATTACAATAGTTAATGCATTTGATACAACTATGGTGAAGTCAAATCGTACATATTTTTATATGGGTTCTTCATAAGATGTTAAAATCTTTATATATATATATATATATATATATATATATAATAATAAGCAGAATATATGTCTATTTATTTAATTTTTTAAAATTAATATGTGTGTATCAAAATATGTACATATATACATATGAATGATTTGTGTGTGTGTGTGTGTGTGTGTGTGTGTATATATATATATATATAATACATTTATTTATATGTCTGCCATTTTACTTCACATGCACATGCATGCAAGTATTCGCTTGTGTGCGTGTGGAATCATATATGTACAATCATACAACAACAAAGCACAAATTCCTTGACCATGTTGTGCTTCTATGTAGTGTGCAATTTTGACGTATATGTGTATATGTATCTGCACATAATTACACACACACACACACACATGTGTGTGTGTGTGTGTGTACATTTAGATACTCCCGGGCCATAAAAGACAAAGATATTTGACGTGTGTGTGTGTGTCTGTCTGTGCGTGTATAATCCTATATTGTCTTTTATGGCCCGGGAGAATCTACACGTATACATACACACCAATGTATCCAAATGTAATATGCACACACACAGACACAGACTGTGTATGTATAAAGACAAATCTCAGCAACCTTGATGTTGTTTGTCATCAAACTAAAATGCAAATGAATCTAAATAATGCACACATGTGTGTACGTGTGTACTTAAGCAGATAGCGATCAACATGTGTGTGCGTGCGTGCGTATTATAATCACATTAAGTGTTTACTTAAATGCTAAGTAAGATTAGTGTTAAATACAAAGGAAGTGAACAATCCGAATGAGTGGACAAGCCAACAACCTTGTATGGGGGGCAGAGGCACAAGTGGTGTGTCACACTTCACTTGCTTTGAAAGCAGACTACTTGCATGCTTTCTTCGGCCCACCATTCCTTCTTTTCTCATTTCCTCCACCCTTTAGTGCTTTGTGTGCCCCCCATGTGACCCCCTCCATTATACATCCCTCAAAGCTATTCATCTCATATAACCTTCAACGCACACACACGCACGCGCACGTCTGCAAAATGAGTATGAGATCAGGATTTCATGTATATCACACAAAA
>PUQB01000997.1:0-62739 GCA_003024785.1 Selaginella tamariscina
GTATTCTCGGCACATCAGCTCCTGTCCACACTGGCTACAAGAGAAGCTGGCACGTCTGCAGGGGATCAAAGCATACAGGGCTCGTTACAAAACCGCCTGGGAGCTCGTTGTTGCATAAAGCAATGTAAAGGGACCTGGAAGCAGGGAGAAAGCTACACATGGAAACAACCTGCCATCTCGACAACAACCACGTAGCATCTGCCCTGATCAAAATGTACAGCAGATGCGGGAGCATGCAACTCGCCAGGGACGTCTTGATAGGACCACATGTAAGGACGTTGTTACATGGACCTGTCTCATACTGGGATACGTGGAGAATGGGGAGAGATCGGAAGCTCTGGCGACCTTCACCACCATGGACTGTGCACCGGATCGTGTGGCCTACGTTGCCGCACTCAAAGCCTGTGCAGGCTTGCTAGTGAGAGAGCGTCGGACAGGCAGATATTACTAGAGAAGGGCGTGGCCATCCACAGAGAGCCAAGGAGCGTGCGTTCGACACAAACATAGTTGTGGCAAACACCTTGGTCGAAATGTACAGCAAGTGCGGGTGTATGCAGCTTGCTAAGGAGGCTTTCGAGGAGTTGTAAGGAAGGACGCTGCTATATGGACGTGCCTCATATTGGGATACGTGGAGAATGGACAGAGCTCCATAGCTATGGAGTTGTTCACGAGTATGGACTGTGAACCGGATCGCGTTACTTATCTTGCTGCCCTCAAGGCGTTGGCTAGTGAGAGAGTGTCAGAAAGGCATATACTTCTTAACAAGGGAAGGGCCATACACGAGCAGGTGAAAGAGCGTGGGTTTGACTCTAACATAGCTATCAGATAGTATAGTAAGTGTGGTAATATGCATCTGGCAAGGGAGGTCTTTGAGGGGACGCTCCTGAAAGACATTGTTACATGGAACTCTCTCATTTTGGGATACGTGGAGAACGGGGAGAGCTCAGTAGCTCTGGACTTGTTCATGAGTATGAACTATGATCCGGACTGTGTTACATATCTTGCTGCACTCAAAGCATGCGCAAGCTTGGGCAGTGAGGAGAAGGGAATTGCCATCCACGAGCGTGTTAGAGAGTCTTCACTCGAGTCTAATGTAGCGGTGGCAAGTGCTCTGGTGGATACGTATGGGAAATGTGGGAATATGAAGCTTTCCAGGGAAGCTTTCGAGAAGATGGCACGTAAAGAAGTTATTACATGGAACTCTCTCATGTTGGGATACGTAGAAAATGGGGAAAGCACGGTAGCGCTAGAGCTGTTCTATAGCATGGACTGTGCACCAAACCGTGTTACATATCTAGCGCACTCAAGGCATGTGCAGATTTGGCGTTCACAGAGAAAGGTATTAAATACACAACGTGTGTGTGTGTGTGTGTGTGTGAGAGAGAGAGAGAGAGAGAGAGAGAGAGGATTGCACAACATGAATGTAATAATAAGCAAGGTACCAGGTATGGAGATTCACGAGAGGATCAGAGAGCGTACCTTAGACTCCAACGTTGCTGTGGCAAACGCTCTGGTGGATATGTATAGCAGATGTGGTTGCATGCGGCTTGCGAAGGAAGTCTTCGATAAGGTGATATGATGTTGCCATATGGACTTCCCTCATTCTGGGATAGTGGAGAATGGAGAGAGCTCAACAGCGCTGGAACTCTTCAACAGTATGGACTCTCAACCGGACCGTGGTACATATGTTGCTTCACTCAAGGCTTGCTCGAGCTTGGCTAGTGAGAGAGCTCTGGAAAACGGTATGGTGATCCATAGACAGATTAAAGAGCGTGCACTTGACTCCATAGTTCTCACAAACAGCTTGGTGGACATGTATAGAAAATGCGGAGATATGCAACTTACCAGGGAGGTCTTCGACTGGACGACGCATAAAGACGTTACATGGACTTCGCTCATTATGGGATACGTGGAGAATGGGAAAAGCTCGGAGGCTCTGGAGCTCTTCAACAGCATGGACTGTGAACCTGATCGGGTTGCATATCTCGCTGCGCTCAAGGCCTGTGCAAGCTTAGTCAGTGAGAAAGGAAAGAGTTTTCTAGATTATTGTATTGCCATTCACGAACAGGTGAAAGACCGTGGGTTTCACTCCGACACATCCATCACAAATGCAGTGGTAGACATGTATAGAAAAGCAGGGAATATGTTACTTGCTAGGGAGACTTTCGAGAGGATGATGCATAAAGATGTTGTTACCTGGAACTGTCTCGTGCTGGGATACGTGGAGAATGGGGAGAGCCCAGAAGCTCTCGAGTTGTTCATCACCATGGACTGTGAGCCAAACCGTGTTACTCGCTGTGCTCAAGGCGTGCGCATGCCTGGCCGCGTTACCGACTGGAAAACTGATTCACGGTACAGTTTGCAAGCTTGGACTCGAAGAAGACGCCTCCATAGCGAACCTCTTGGTGGACTTCTATGGGAGTTGTGGTAGAATGGCTACTGCTATAGAAGTTTTCAATATTATGCACTCACCAGACATAGCTTCTTGGACTGCCTTGATAGCGGGGTACAGCTCTCTTGGTGAGTCACTACAAGTGTTTAGTTTGGCAAGGAAGATACTGGAAGCCGGTCTACACATGGATGCTGTTACCTTCGTGTGTATTTTGACGACTTGTAGCCATGCAGGCATTGTAGAGGAAGGCAGAATGTGCTTCGAGTCCATGCATACACACGGTGTACGTCCAACACTAGAACACTATAATATCATGGTTGACATGCTGGGGAGAGCCAACAGGTTTGATGAGGCACTTGCAATCGTGAAGACGATGCCCTTCAAAGCTAACAAGGTTACGTGGATAACTTTGCTCGAGGCCTGCAAGAAACACAGGAACTTGGAAGTGAGTCGGGTAGCTTTCGATGCGTTAATGGCCAGCGATAGAAAACTGCTGCAGCTGCGTATGTGATAATGCGTGATATTTATGCGTTAATATGAATATAATATATATAATGAAAAAAACGAATGTAAAACAATTCTTAACTTTGCAGGATATACCAAGGATCAATCACACAGGACTACCTGTAAAACAAATATTTAAGTACACATATGTTGACGTATATATACATACCAGTTGCAGCAACTTCTTGATGGTCTACATATTGCTGCATGACAAGAATGGAGGCCTTAATATCGGGGTGAGCTTCTGCGAGAGCGCTTCCTACCGGACCGAGTTCTTCATGACTGAGAGGCAGGTTGTGTAAGGTGGCAATCAACCTGGACGGTGTCCGAGCACAACCGGTGATAACTAAGTTATAGTCGGTTCCCCGTACTGCTTGTAACGCGGCTTCTATGGGATCATCGCTCCACATCCTCTGCTCGTACAAGAGTGTATCGCACTCACGCTCGTACTCCTGAGGGCAGTAATGCAGTCGATGTCCAGCTGCTTCTCCTTGTTGAAATCCACTTGGCCAATATCAAACTGGTACAAGTGCTGCTCGCTTAGTATGGACTTTCTCTTTCTAGTGCCACTTCCTCTGAATCTCTGCCTCCCCTTCAGAACAGCACATAAAGTGGATAACCTGGACTTGGACGCCGGAATGCTCCGACATCCTCTTCCCCGTTGCCAAGGCTTCGCGGTCATCCGGTCCCCCAAAGAAAAGCACCACTACTTTCCCAGACTGCACGGGACTGTATGAGTTTGAGAAGCCTCTGTCCACAAAGATCCCCACTGAGCACGAAGCGTGCCGTAGAACGCGTCCGTTTACCGTCTGGAATCCGGCATTGCCTGTTTCAGGAGTCCCGTCCGGCTTGTACAGCTTGTGGAAAGGAAGTATCACCAGTGCAGCTCGCTTGTCGGCTGCGGTCGTACAAATATCCTCGTGCATGTCAGAGAAACCAGAGATCGAAGTCATCGCTCGCACCTTAACCTCGCTCAGATGTGCAAACGTCTCGAATGCAACGTGGATGTGGCTCGCACTGTTACGGTGAGGGCGACCGTTCTTCCTCACCCTGTGTACCGTTACTATCGAAGAAGATCTCTCGGACAGCTCAATAAGGTGGAGGACATACAGACGCATTGCGTGCGTGGTTCTTCCTCTGGTGAGGTCAACCAAGCTGATGATGCCGGGGACGTTGCTTACGCCATGCACGCAAGTTACCACCGGAGCTCGTCGTTTACGGTGCACATCTCTATATTCCTCTGCGTATATGGAATGGGTGCCCTCGCGGGTTTGTACAAAGCCATCACCACTGGCGTTGTTATGAATGTCGTGAACAGTGCCATGATCACCATTATCGCAAACGTTTCATCATTCAAGACCTGTAGTTAAAACGTTCGCTAGTGTGTGTGTGTGTGTGTGTGTGTGAGAGAGAGAGAGAGAGAGAGAGAGAGAGAGAGAGAGAGAGTATAGTATAGTGTGTGTGTATATATATAGTGAAAGATTTACCCCTCGTTCTTTGCCAATGTTTAGTACGATAAGCTCCACAAGACCTTTGGTGTTCATTAAAAATCCAAGAGTGAATGCTTTTCTAGGATTAATGCCATACAAGACCGCAGGTACGAAAGTCCCAAAGATCTTCCCAACGCAGGCAGATGTAATAACAAGCACGGTAAGCCCACCTGCACACATATATAAATATATATGTGTGTACATGTATGTATGTATATACACACACACCTGATGTTGTTCCATGTATAGACTGTATGTTTGTCTTGAGTCCACTGGCCACAAAACAGAGGTAACATCAGTACTAAAACAAAATCCTCCACTTTCTCGATGACAACTTTGGCGAGGGGACCATCCTTTGGTATATGAGGCCGAACACAAACGCTCCGAAGATGGAATGTATTCCGATGGCGTCGGTTGCAAATGCAGATACCAGTGCCCCTGTGAATGTTATG
This sequence comes from Selaginella tamariscina, assembly GCA_003024785.1. NCBI lineage: Eukaryota > Viridiplantae > Streptophyta > Lycopodiopsida > Selaginellales > Selaginellaceae > Selaginella > Selaginella tamariscina. The sequence continues at coordinate 4,839 of PUQB01000997.1, forward strand.
CATATGTATATCTCCTTGATTGGCTCGTTCTCTGTTACGTGCCTTGCCACCCATGTCATAAACTGCCGCACAATAGTGAACATTATCACTAGATAGCCGATACCTGTGAAAGAAATCTATGTATTTCATGTGTTGTGTGTGTGAGAGAGAGAGAGAGAGAGATCTATGTTGGGGAAGAACTCACACATTGCTCATGCACACACACACACACTCACCTGTGAGAGAGAGAGCATTTATGTTGTGTATGACCACCCAACCCATTGCTCATGCACACAGTCGTGTATGACCACCCAAGAGAGAGAGAGAGAGAGAGAGAGAATATGTTGAGGAAGAACTCACACATTGCTCATCCACACAGTCGGAGAGAGAGAGCTGTGCATGACCACCCAGAGTGAAGAATGACACACACGCATACAGACACATACCTGTTAGGAGGACCCATAAGGCTACAGTGGGACTAGTGTCATTCCCAGAGAGAGCAACAGCAAGTGCAAGTAGAACCCATGCTACCACATCGTTAACTGCAGCTGCAGACATAGCTAACCTCCCAACATCTGTAGTCAACAGCTTCCTCTCCGCCAGAATCCGTGCTAAAACAGGAAATGCCGTAATCGACATTGCCACTCCCATAAACACAAGAAAAGCACTAAACGTCCCCTCTCTCGAGATGGTCTTATGAAGAACCACAGACACTCCAACTCCTGTAATTACATCCCATCTAGTTTATCACACGCACGCACGCATGCACGCATGCACGCGTACCTGTAGCAAATGGTGTTGTAATGCCAGCAACAGCAATGATCATTGCCTGCCTTCCTGTACGAACCACCGCATTGAGGTCGAGCTCCAGGCCAACCATGAAGAGGAAGAAGATGAGTCCCAAGTTAGCTATCGTCTCCAAAACCGTGATGCTCTTTGTAGGGAACAGCTTGTTGCTGTAGTCTTTGTTTCTCCCAAATGCCGACGGCCCAAGAAGAATCCCGCCCTGAACAAATTCGGTGATATATGTATATATACACACGCGCGCACACGCACACTCACTTACAATGATTTCTGCTACGACCCTGGGTTGCCGGAGCGGTCTCATAACAAAGGCGAGGCCGCGAGTGAGTGCCAATACAAGACATATCTGAAGGATGAGCAGCGGAAGCGCAAAATGGATCGGATTATCCTTCTGAAAAGCTCCATGGGAAGTAACAGACATACGGCAATTCGGAGAGGAAGATACATGGATCATTGCATTAACTCTGTGCATTTCTAATCGCTCCTCCATGAGATTTACAATTGCTCCAGCTGATTCAATCACAAACCTGCGCGCAATCCGAATTGTCTGCGTCTTCCTCCTCCGCAAGCCCTAAAACTGCACTCTGTTCTTCGTTTGTATAATTCCAAGAGGGAAATACTCAATGCTCATATTATTCTAATCTACTTGCCCTTAAGACGTGTATAAAAAATTAAAGGGAAATTGAAGGTAAATTAACAATTACCCTAATTCCAATTAGATGTGTACAAATATATAATATACACTTTCTTTATTATAAATATTATCTGAAAATTCTTTTTCTTTGCCATTTTCTTAATTTTTATTAAATCAACATTAAAAATGCATTAATGCTAAATAATTTTGCATCTTAATTCTTTTAATTCTAACAAAGAATTCACATTGTGGTTTTTAATTCATCTTATTAAAGTTTTTCACATGTCATAACAGTTATGCATCGGAAATCCCTCTTAAAAAAGTATTGGTGTTTTCTTATTTATCTTATTAGAGTTTTCCCATGTCATAACAGTTATGCACTCTTCAAAATACTGGAAAAAAGGGGCTTTTTACACATGAACATTAACATTAATAAATGCAAACTAATGTGAGAGAGAGACTGAAAGTATGAGATACACAGAAACGTTTATATATACATAGGAAAATATACATATATTCACACACATACATGAATACCCGTACATGTGTGTGTGTGCGAGAGAGAACACGTGTACAAAGAAAAGATGGAGATAATATGAGATGGTATTAATGAAGATGATTAGGCATGCCGTTGCTTCTTATTTTGTTCACTGAAGCTCTCCCACTGCTTGTGATTGAGTCCACTGAGATCATCAAGGTCAGCTATGGCCAAAAGATACTCGGCAAGATACACCAGCTCCTGGTCCTTGTCGCGGTTCATGTGAGCCTTCCTAAAAGGCCTTATCACAAGCCCATTCTGTGGGTTCATCACAAAGTTCCTCTTTAAATCATCCAACATTATAGTATTCTCTGGCCTATAATACTGCCATCACAGCCTTAACTTAATACTCTCTCTCTCTCTCTCTCTCTCTCTCTCTCACACACACACACACACACACCACACAACACACCTCAGGAAGTTTGCCCCAGATTAAGCCAAGAGGTTTGCAATCAAAAACACCACGGGATTGTGACTGCACCGTGATCATGGCAAGGTGGTCCAAAAGAGCCGTAACTTTGTAGTTTGCGTGGTTAAGTACTCCAAGCTCCTTCATCTTAACCTCCACCCATTTCATACTACAAACAATATTATAGTTAATAAACGATATGTGTACAGGTAAATAATTTTAAGACAAGATATTTTCACCTTGTTGCTGACCAAATCATTATGTCATACGCCGAATATACGGCAGTAAGAAACTCGTGAAGATCTACAAAAGAAGGTCAATATCATATATATTTACTTTTCATGTATATGTATAGAGAGATACATATATATCCACTTCATATCAAGTGTAGAGAGAGAGAGACATGGACGCATCAACTCGAGTGGATTCTCTGCAGTTGAACGGTGATCAAAAAGGGTGTAATCAATGTCCAGAACCAGGAGCTTCTTTCCAGGACGACAAGGATTTAAAAGCTTTAACTGCAAAGAAACATTTCATATAAATCAGGGAAGCTCGTAGACATACGACATACATAACTACAACCAAGATTGGGCAAATTTACATACGTATATCATGCACTCCATGCCTACATTAGATGTGTATGTGGAAGTAAGAAAGTATCACTATAGACATATACATATGTCTCGCACATGTGGATGCGCATATCGTATGAATGTACTTGCATGCAGGCATACATTATAATAAACAAACACATATAAATGTGCGCGCGCGCACACACACACACAGACCTTATACTGTTGCACACGCCTTTGCACCTTGGCCTTGTTAACCTCTTTATCTTTGATGTCAGTTGTATCTTCCTCTCCGAGCTCAAAATCGTCAAGTATTTCTGGAGCATCCACAGTATCTACAAATATCTCATCTTCCACAGTCCTGTGTATATTTATGATCATAATATAAACACACACACACAGTTGATCGTGTATTGTGTATTGTGTGTGTGTAAAGAAGAATAAATGCATGTATTGCGTAGGCTAAAAGAGTATGGATGTCGCACACGATTGCACAAACAGGTACAAAAGTAAAATAAACCATTCTTCCTTATCATTTGGCTCTCTGTGCATGTACACGTCACACACACGGATACATATATGCATAGTACACATTACACACGTACATGAAAACATATACAATGAACAAAGCTATTATACTTGTGTATATGTAAACCCACATTTATTCTTCTTGAATACCGATGACTTGCACAAACTGTATATATAATATAATATAATGCTTTCTTTCCTATTATTATGTATACATATACACTACACATGCGTCTGTGTGCACGTATATGTGTAAAGACATGTATACATACCCGATCATGGAGATTTTAATGGAAGGCTTGAGCCCCAAGTTGGAGAGGAGCATGGAATCATCGGCAGGCTTGGATCCAGACTTGACATTGAGAAGTTTTTGGCGCTTGGGAAGGACATTTGTTAACTCGCAAATGCGCCGCTTGAGCTCTCCCACTGTGTCGTCGCCGACACACGAACTGTGTAATCCTTGCCTACCCATTTCACTACCAATGTCAATTCTTCCTCTGATTCCGATGACGACGCCATCTGCTCCCCTTCCGATGCGCTTCCGCTGCTGCTGGACGCCGTGATCGCCATGCCCCTGATCAACCCTAAAATGTACTTACATTTTACATTTAAAATTAAAACATTAAAGTTTATATATAAATATGTTATATATACACGTATCCATGTTAAATTTTATATAGTTATATACATTTTCATATTAATACATTTATAATTTGGAAATTAAAATTCATTATCTGTAATTTAGTCTTAATTTTAATTCTGAAAATTCAAAATTTTAAATTAAAGACTTTATTAAATAACAAATTTGAAGAATGAAATATATATATATATAAAACATCAAATCCATGTTGAATAATAAAAGAGCACCAAAAAGTCTGTAAAATATTTTTTCATTTATATTACTAATATAAATGTTTTACTATAAATTATAGGCAAATAACATTCAAATAATTTAAATTTAAAATAAATAATATACGTTATTTATACTTAAATAGTTATTTATTTCAAATTTATTTAATGTATTTAATCATTGAAATTAATTGATTTAAATTAAAGTAATCAATCAGACTTGATCCTTTCATGTTTATTTAATTCATTAATTTGATTTAAAGCATTTCTAAGTTTTACAAAATTAGAATTTTAAAAATTAAGGTTTACTAAGCCCTTACTGGCACTTCAGTTTACACAAATATAGTTATACACATCAAAAGATATGATTTAGACTACTTGCAATATGAATATTATTTATTACTAATTGTGTGTGTGTGTGATTATTAATATATTATAGATTTATTAATTTATTTAAATTTTAAAAATTCAATCTGATTTATAAGTTCTTAATTAATCACCTACACTTAAACACTCTAAGACTTTGAATCATATGTCAGTAAAGTGTGTGTGGGGGTGTGTGTGACATAAACCTTTAGATTAATACTATGTTGATAATTAAAAAACTGTGTATTCTCTTGATATTACAATTCATATTTGTACATATCCGTGTGTGTGTGTGTGCGTGTGCGTGCACACGCATAGTGTAACTTACAATTTATACTATACCTTGTAGAAAGAATATCACATAGCCCTGTATGCCTTCTGACGGCTGACGACTCTGATCAAACCTTGGTAAGTCGCAGCATCTGGAGTGTGTCCATTCTCCACCATCTCTTGGAACACCTGGTAAGCCTCTTCATTCCGGCTCGCTCTAGACAACGCATTTATGAGGGAATTATAAGTAGCAACGTTGGGAACACACTGCATTCGTTTCATCAACTGGCTGCCTTCATCAACCCTGTTCGCCTTGCACAATCCACTAATGAGAGCACTGTAACTTACCTCATTAGGCACACACTTCCTCTGTAATAGCTCACCAAACAAGCGATTCGCATCATCGACCCTGTTCACCTTGCACAGCTTGTCGATAACCAGTGTGTAAGTAACAACATCTGGATTGCATCCTCTAGCCATCATCTGGTATAAGAGCTCCACAGCAGACTCAAGCCTGCCAAGTCTAGCAAAACCAAGCACAAGCGGAGTATACGTTACAACATCTGGAGCACACCCTTCACTCCACATCCTCTCCAGTAGCCGGTAAGCTTCATCAAGCTGATCGGACTTACACAAGCCGTCTATAACCGCACTGTATGTGACTAGATTCGGACAGAAACCTCGCTCAACCATCTCATTGAAGATCTCCAGAGCATCCCCTACACGTTGTGACCGGCAGAGTCCGGTAATGATCGCATTGAACGTGACAACACTCGGAATGTGTCCTTCCTCGGTCATCCTCACAAAGATAAGAAGAGCTTCCTCAGACTTCCCCGACTGGAACAGCGAGCTGATGAGTGTGTTGTATGTCACAACATCCGGTAAGAACCCTCTCTTCCTTGCCTCGTGCACCACGCTCTGGGCAGCTTCAAGACGTCCCTGTTTACAAAGCCCATCAACCAAGACATTGTAGGTGACAGTGTTTGGTTTACTCTCCGACTGCAACATCCTCTTCAGGAGCTCGAATGCTACGTCTACACTCCCCTGCTTACAGAGTGCGTTTATCACTGTTTTGTAGCTGACCACGTCCGGTTCATGAAGCGCTTCTAGATAAGAAAGCGCCTGAGGTACATCCCCTGTCCGGGCAGAGTCCCTGTAGAAGTATGCTGTGTGTCCTCTCCACCACTTCATGCCCTTCAAGGTCCATCTCTCGGAGAAGAGAGAATGCAGACTTGGAGTCTCCGGCATTGCAGTAACCCAGAATGAGGATGTTATACGTGACCGTTGAAGGAGGAATTCTACATGGGTTCTCATTGAAGAGCATATGGGCTTCTCTGTGTTCTCCTGCTCGTATGTAGACAGTGAGAAGTGCGTTCCAAGTGAACACATTGTGGAAGAAACCCGGCTGTGTTTTACACCATTCGAACAATCTCCATGCTACTGATGGGTTGTGGAGCTGTCCCAGGATCTTGGAGACTGTCCTTGCTTGGAGATGGTGTGTGGTTTCGCCCAGACATGTGTAATTGCCGGGGCGTGCGTTGTTTAAGAGGGAGAGGAGTAATTTTTCCTCCTGTGTGGATTTCAATACTTGCTTACCATTGCCATTGGCGCTGTTCCCATTCTTACCATTTGCCGCGCGGCGGATCACCTCCACGACCTCCCCTCTGCCCCCGTTTGTGCTCAAGAATCTCGCATACTTCCTCATCTTCTGCCCTAATGCAGGGTAATGGGTTTAGGGTTTAGGGTTAGTTTAAACCCTAAGCAGGTGTGTTATAAGGTTAATTTAAACTCATTTAAAATAAATAATTCAAAAAAAATAAAATTAACTCATTAAACTAATTAAATTCTCTCATGTATATTTCAGCCAACAATATGTATGTGTGTGTTATACATATTGTACCTAAATAATAATACTTAGCCTATGTCAACACACACACACACACACATGTACACACATCTAAATGCAAGTGTGTACATATAATATAAAATTACAGCGAGTTTACTCTCATTATACACGCAAGTAAACATTACATATGTGTGTATAATGAGAGACTTTGTATAGTATGATAAATAAATTTAAATAAAAAGAATATGCATTTACGCTATCATAGGGAATACATAATTTACATTCTACAAAAAAAAAGAAAATGAAGTCACATAAAACATTAGCTAGCAAATGGTGTTTAAAGGAAAACATCTTATTTTTTCGTAAAATATATAAATTCTGTTTAATTAATTACCTGTGTGTATCTAACTATATTTATTATATATATTCGCATGTTAACACGTATACATATGTGTATGCATGTACATAACGTAATGAATAAATAGCTTACATTAGGGAATTAATGGGAAACAACTTCGATATTCAGCTTAACGTTCATAGCCGCCAGCTCAGCAGCAAGGTACCTGAACACGTATGGCATCGCAACCTTGCACACCACAAGAAATCAATATTTATTATTATAACTATTTCAGTAGAGAGAGAGAGAGAGCTCGTATTATACAAGTCTATATGTATATAATATATAAGTAATATGAAATTGTGAAATGGAAATTATATTACCTTAGCAACACCAGTGCTTGAATTGCACACTCTGCACATAGCCTTTTTTGATTTGGAGGTACGACTGCTGTTTAACTCCAGTTTTCTAGAGGTTTTCTTCGAAGGTATTACCAGCGTTGAAAGAAGACTACCACATGTAGTGCAAACATCCGCTGTAAAACACACACACGTTACATTGTGTGTGTGTCAACATATAGGTATGCATATATACATCCATCGAGTGTTACGTGTAAGTATCACACACACATACATACACCTACCTACGTGGTAGTCGGAAGACGTGTGGAGACGATCGTGGAGTAAGTATGCAGCTCCATGAGCCAGTAAAGAATCACGTTCCATTTCACCAAAGCGTATACCACCCCCTGCTTTACGCCCTCCTACCGGCTGCCTTGTTACTGGATTCACACCACCAAGGGATCGAACCTGTACACAACCATATTACAGAATCGTCTACCATTCTTACTTATAAATTTATAATGTTTAAATATACCATTACATGGAGTTAATATATCATAATATACATATTACATCATATCCCACATATGCATGTACACTAAGGCACAATCTGTTCTGTTATGTCGGTAATATCCGCACATATACGTGTATGGTAGAAGAGTTGGACATATACCTCTGTAATAATGTGTATATACAAATATATATACACGCTAAGAAATATAGGAGGTATATATACTAAGACTAAAAATTAGCTAAATTTGTATACCAATGCATACATTTTAATAAATGTATGTTGCTGACGCGTTTATATATCATAATGTATATCCATGTATAGAACATACATGTATATATACGTATAAATAATGAATGTTGTATGCTCTTTCTCTCTAACACACACACACAAGCACACAGGTATACAAGGTATATCATTGCTGAAATATTGATCACCAGAGAAACACAGTAACTAGCAGTTATAACACGCAATATATAGCTCTTCTAGATAGATACTTAACAGTAAGATTAATATCAGTCAATATTATTAGCTAATTCAATTAATATATTAATTGTTACCTGGAATTTATCAGAAACCATATGCCGTAGTCTCTGATAGTATACAACACCAATGAATATTTCACACGTCAGCTCCGTTCCCAACAGACCACTGTACATAACCTCAGTTCCATGATAATTAAAACCATGTTTAGCAAGTTGCTCTCCAAATTCACTTATAGCTGGATAATGTGGATCTTTCCCTTTATAACCGCCTACATATATAAGTTACATATACATCCATATACATCCGTACACTCTTTTATATACGCATATGTTTATACACATCTCCCTCTATATACATGTGAGTATTAGAGATTACATTATATACAACGTGTCATATCTTGCTTCACCTTTCCCATCTTTAGTTGCTGAGCACCTCCTGAATGGTGTTGAATCCACAAACTCCCCTTGCAAAACACCAGCCTGTAACAAATATAGGTAAGTGAACCCGTTTAATACATATACACGCACAGTTAAGATATAAAACTTGTCTAGAGGTACATGTTTGTGTGTACATGCATATGGGCGTGTTGTACATACTTAAGTATATATTATGTAGTACAGCTGTATAGTTATACATACATCTAGGCATGTATCACCAATATAAACACATCTAACTATACATCAATGTGTATGTAGCATACATACAGACAGGCACACTGCGTGTATAGAATACTTCTTCATTACCGCATATACCCGGAGTCTACACACACACACACACACATGCATAAACATACCTTTGCAGCCATGGACTCCATAAGCATACCAATAGTCATACGAGAAGGAAATGCATGAGGATTGATGATAATATCGGGACGCATTCCACTGACTGCAGAGAATGGCATATCAACGTCTGGCCAAAGTTGAGACAATATTCCTTTCTGCCCATGCCTACTACTGAACTTGTCACCAATAACTGGGTTCCTATCGTGCCTAAACTTCACAGCTATCTGTAAATATATTGAATATGGATTCAATATATGTATGGATTTATATAGGCACCAGTGTGTGTGTTTCAATCAGCTTGGAGTAAGTAGTTAAGATAAATATAGCTATTTATTATGTTATGTATATTATATGCGTACATAATGTATACATACATATACATACATACATATATATATATAATATATATATATATATATATATATATATATATTATATATATATATATATATATATGCATACATATACACCTTTGAAGGGGCTCCTTTCCACTGCCAATAGCAAGAACAGAGTCCACGACAACAGTCTCTGCTGCCTTAAGCTTGTGAAATTTGACATCTCCAGTCATTGTGTTTAACACACTGCAGTAAGGATCTCCACTTTGTAAAACCTGCACAAGCAAGCTTCAACACACAGACACAGACACACACCCACACACACACACATCATGATACATACATGTGTAAACTATATATTCATATCATATAGTATACTCTAATTAATAGCATGCACATCACCAAGTTAACAAACTATGTATCTATGTATCATATACTACGCTATTAGATGCACAGATACATGAAGTTAACAAGCTACTATTAAGTGCATATATGTATGGGTGTATTTGTCTGTCTATTTGTGTGTGGTGTGTGTATGTCTCTCCCTCCCTCCTCCCTCCCCCCCCCCCCGCTCTCTCTCTCTCTCTATATATATATATATATATCAAGCTTAGTCTATAAGTAAACCTGGCCAATGTGTGGAAGACCATCAACATCGACGAATTTCTCTGCAAGCTTCTTCCCTTGTGGCCTAGCAAACACGTTCACAATCCGTCCGACTTTCTGTGTAAGGTACTTAAATCCACAACTTCTGTCTGCACAGAAATAAACAAATGAGTAAGCTCTCTCTCTAACTCCCTCCCTCCCTCGCTCTCTTTCTCTCTCTACACACACACGCAGGCCGCACACACACAAGAAAACAAACCTTGTATATTTGTGCATGAGCCAAACCACGTTCCATTGATGACTTGTTCATGATCATAGCATCTTCCATGTCAAAACTATAAAGAAGATCAAAGAACTTAAATGTACACATGCTACCTATGTGTATATGTGTATATATGTATAATATACACAAACGCGTGTGTATCGAGACACACAGACACAATGTACACACAATACGCACATGTGTATATAATTTGTATGTGTGTGCTTGTTAAAAGAGATAACTTACCCTGTATAGGCAAGAACTGCTACAACCGCGTTAGTTCCCAATGGGAACTCGTCCATCGGGTACTTTTTTAATTGAGGTTACGGGCAACTGGTGTCTGGGGCGTCTAAAATACAACTAGTCACATAAAACATTCTGCAACAAGCGCACACACATCAATACAACACAGAATGTACCTGAAGGTTGTACATTTTATGATCCGTTCTATACTTCAAAGCTTGCGAAGCATAAGCTAGTGATTGCTTTCCCATCTGCCAAGAGAAAAAAGAAAACAAACAATTGAATTAGGCACACACACACACACACATAAGTACTTTATCTTATCAATAGGAGCGCGTGAGCATAAGCAAAGAGCATGATTACATTATCACACAGTGCGACATTATACCATGCGATGCAGATGGACACACATAAATGCTCATATGTATATGTAGTGGCACATGCATACATATAATGAAAGATTTAGGCATGTGTTATATGCATTCCTACTATGTATACAGAGAGTTATATATGTATGCATATACATGCATAAATATACAATACCTTATAATACACAAAACATATACCTGGCACTGATACATATTACGCGGACTTTGATTGTGGTCAGACCACGGTGTCAAACTTGCTACCACGCTAAGCATGGCAGTCGGATAAAGCTCAATGTGTGTTGCTAGAGGTGCAGATTTTGTTCTACCGCAATCTCCACCGTCAGGACATGCTATCTCCATATATGCCTGCGGAATACACAATAATAAGGTGTCTCTGTCTGTCTGTCTGTCTGTCTGTCTGTCTGTCTGTCTGTCTCTCTCTCTCTCTCTCTCTCTCTCTCTCTATCTCTATCTATATATATATAAAAGACGCAGTATATATATGTACGGATTCTATGCCATGCTAACTTATCTTGCAAGATCTCTACAACCTCCTCGCTTTAAGAGTGTATGAATAAAACTTGTTTCTTAGACCGCGTGTATGTGTGTGTTTGATTAATATAAGTAAACCTGTTCAAAAGGGGAGACATATTCAATGGCTCCAGTATTGAGTTGTCTAACTGGACGGAGAAACCTCGCAGGTGTACTGTATATATATAAACCTGGAAAAGCTCCAGCATATGTACAAGGTACGTATGCAACCTCTAAATCTGCTGGAACCTGCGTAAAATCACATACATTAATCATATATACATTTCATATGCAATATACACATCTTTATATAATTATATACATAACACACGCATACACGTGTACAAAAATACCGGTGAGCCCTTTTTCAGTTTAAGACTTCGTATACGAGACACGGTATGGGAAATGTACTGAGAAGGCATATATCCAAGAACACAACCATCAAGCAACACAACAAGGTAGTCTGGGGGAGGCAAGGAACCGTCAATGGTGGAATGGAGAGCATGCCAAGCTCCACTAGTATTCTTGACAACTCCTTACGAATTTCCTCTGTATCTTTTACATGATTGTTTTCTTCTAGATCCGTGGATATTTCTGCAAAGTGGCATATACATAGCATTATGACTATAATACTCATATACTTTTTTAATGTACATATGCATGTAGGTAAACACACAAACACACAACACACAACACCACTTACTGCACAGAGAGCTTAAATGCGTGAGCAAACCGCAGGGTTCACCATCAGGAGTATGCACCGGACAAAGAAATCCCCATGACCTGCACATAACATAAAACAGATGACATACTATGCTAATTATCTACAAACAACACACGTACTCTGGCAACAGCTTTCGAACGCTTGTAGTTCGCTGCTTTGCAAAAAATGCTCCTCTGTGTACAGAGCGAAAATGAGAGATAAACCTGAAGAAGTTGAGCTTTTCGGCAACCACACTAAGTCCATTATTCTGCAAAGTATTCAACAATTTAAATTGATTTATATGTACTATTAACTATGCTTGATTCTATTATATATCTAGTGAGTATCTAAGTATATACCTGTTGTAAATCCATATGAGATTGTGATTGCATATTTCCAGTGCTCAGCAGGTACTCAATGCGTTTTCCAACGTCAGTAGCATGACATTTATCGATAATTTTCATGACTTTTTGATCTAGAAGAGTAATAGACGTTAGTAAGACCAATACACAATTTGTACACACCCGCACGCACGCACAAACACATATGTATGTACTCATATATAAGTATATAAAGCCATACGGTCGTTCAGATCAAAATCATCGCCTTTAATCTGTATTTCTCTTTCCAGAGATTTTTTACATCTCAGAAGCCAATCTTCCAGTCTATCCTGTAAGTTAAAAACCACTTAAATACTTAGCTAGTCTATAACTGTTACTACAATATATTCTATTTTTACTATATGGTTTACTGCCAAATATACAAGAAAATATAGTATATAGAGTTTGTAGTATCTAGTATATGTAGATTCATTACTACCTTTAAGTATATAGTCAAAAGGTGGCCAGGAAGTAAAAGTTCTTGATGTTGCAACGTATCAGAACTATCAATTGACGCTGTGCCATCCACCACAGCAAATAGCTTGTGTAACATATGGCTGTATTTCACAAAATGAAATAACATGTGTGTGTGTGTGTGTGTGAGAGAGAGAGAGAGAGAGACTCACACGATGACGTTGAATTTATCACGGAACTTATCCAAGTGCACGCAAATGTAGGTATTAATCACATCTTCCCCAACCTGTGTAAATATGAACAGTATAAGTCCATAGTAACGCACACACACACACGTACAGACAAACATGTACATATGCATCCAGGGACAAGAGAAGCACATCTATATACACATCTATATAGGACAAAGACACAAGCACTCGTATATACATCAAATACATACACAATGCGTGTGTGCGCATATGTATAGTGGAAATTACCTCAGCATCCGACATACTGGAGGGTGCTTCCAATGGAACTCGAAAACTCTCACCTGCAGGAATACGATAGAGGAACATTACACAGATATATCATGTTACTATACACATATGCATCTGCGTGTATGTGCATATACATACCAATGTACCGAAGACAGTCTAATCGAGTAAAGTGGCCCATACGTTGAACTTCTTCAATTATAATTCTTCCTCTTTGACTAACAAGTTGGCTCCCAACTGCACCTTTAGTACCACTCTCTTGACCATCTTTATGAACTCCACTTAGCAGCTCATATATCTCTCTATCGGTTGTGTCTACAAGAGCCTACAGCAAAGACAATAAGAGTGTGTGTGTGTGTGTGCATGCATATGTATGTCTATAGCATGCATGTACCTTGAGAACGACTCCAATCGGAATGAGATACTCTTGTCTCCGTACACTGCAAAGTTTATAAGTTAAATAACGTCTTAATCACTTACAACGAAACTAAGTTGAACGAGCTAATGATCACTTACACAAAACCAAGTGATGCGGTGCCACGATGAAGGTAATACATCTTTATAGTCGAACCTGTTTGATCTGGCCTCACACACCTGCAGAAAGAAGTTACATATATATGTATATACACAGGCACATACACACGCATAAACAGATACAAGACCAACCTCATTATCACACCAATGTCGGAATAACCAGCCCCTCTATTTTGGAATGCATTTCTTTGTATTGCAATGGCCTGCAATACTAAATTCGTAAATTTATAGTAATGTATAACATAAAACAATAGTTAAGTATTATTTATATTAAAGGGTAAAAGCAGGAGTAAAAGTAACTCACATGATTTCGCTTTGGAATAATGAGCATTCGAATGATCCTCTCAATACCCTTTACAATGAAGTATCTAAAACAATACAAAATCATGTGTAGGTGCGTGTGCGTGTGTCTACACTAATAATCTTACCCTCCAAACTCTGTAGCCTCTTCCTTCATAAGAAACCAGCTTTTGTGGCGATAATCCTCTCAAATGGCAAAGACTCGACTAAGCAGAAAAATAAAACAAAGGATTCATACAAAACCATGACACATACATGGATGTGTATAGATGTACATATGTATAAACTTACACACACTCAAATTACCTTAACCATTATAGGAAGTTTTCCAAATGAGACTTGTTGATGCCTGGATAATGCATTACCATAATCCAAGATAAGTTCACAAGCAAAAGAGCCCGTGTAACTTTGAAAGGATTGCCGACACTGGGAAGAAAACAGTTTTAGTAATAATAACAGCAAATTTATACTTAGCGTATTATAAACTTTTACATATAGAATATATAAATATATTCTATATATGAATAAAACAGTCCAAGATGGTTAATAGTTATTATAGAAATTCTTAATTGTGAACAAATCATATATGTGTGATACTCTATCTATCTATCTATCACACACGTGCATATATATGCTCGGGACACCGTCAGACTTTAATGTAGCACGTGTATATTAGTTACCTCGTTCGGTAGTAGGCGGTGTTCTCTTACAAGCTCCTTGTGATCTTTCATAGGGGACTGTATAGTGGGCCTTTGAAGCATCAGTGCTAGCAGCGGTTAAGGAAACAAATTCTACAAGACGTACTCATATTTGTGTATATGTTTTGAAATGTATGTATTTATCTACGTATACATGGACACACACACACACACACACGTGTGTATGTGTGTGTATGAGAGAGAGAGAGAGACGTATAACAATACGACCAATGTGACCATATTTATATAGAGGAATATAATTTAAATATTATGTAACACAAACTTTACGCATTATGGTTGCATAAACCCCCTAAAAAAAAGGAATTTTAATATTGTGCATAAATGTGTTAGATCAATATGTAGACATATGTTATTTAGATCCAGGCATAAGAGAAACACTAGAAATGCATTGCATACAAAAGTACAGACATGAGAGAGAGATGTATTAATAAGTATAAATACATATAAATGTAAATACAAACACGCACACGAAAGCGTCAGTAAAAGGTTAAAAATCAGAAATACGAAAATCTACACATAAAAACACACACACAAGCAGTTGTATATAATGTGATAACTTCCTTATATTGACGAAAACGAAAAAATGTATATGTATAAATATGTACATATATATTATTATTACGTATGTAATGTTCTGAGACATTATGTATATATTATATCATAGCAAACCCTACGTACAGAAAAATGAAAATGCACACACATGGACAAAGGATATTGATCAATTTACTTCCATTTTGCTCAACCTCGACAGTGGAAAGAAGGCTGACAGCTTTCTCCATGCCGCGGTGCACGAAGTAATCAAAGGATTCAATGTGTGGCAGGGCGAGATCCTCCAGCGCATTACACGCAGTAGCATCCGGAAATTTCTGCCTTGGAATTGCCTCACCGCCATCGTACGCCTGCTTCCTCCTCTTCTTCTTCTCCTTCTTCTCCTTCTTCTCCTCTCCCATCACTAAAACCCTAAACCCGCCCCAGGAACCCTAATTTCAGGTCTAGGCACATTAAGGACACGTCATTTAAGGGCTAAGGGTAATGCTTAAGGGCAAATTTAGACACTAAACTAGGGTTAGGGCAAATTTGTGCTAAACAGCCCATAATTAGCGAAAGACTGCAACGTGTCGAGCTCGTGAACTAAAACAGGGTTTAAGGACAAAGCTGAATCATCCCCGAGGGTTTCCACGCACGACGATCCGATCCGATCTCTTCACGTTCTATTACTACGATTTCAATCCGATTTACCATTTGTTTGATAATTAAAAGCAGGAATTTGTTTTTTAATTCATTAAATCCATATTACTGCAATGTCTGTTTGCGTTGGATTTCAGCATGTTTCTCTCAGATTTCCAGTGGCTTAAATCTCCATAATCGCTTGATTGGTGACAGAGTTCGGGTTAATCCGTTCAAACATAGATGCAAAGTCTCTTTCCAACCAGGTATATGATTTTTATATATTACGTATATCTAGAAGCAAAAAGACAGGTAAATGTGGAATCTTACATGTGTAACCAATGTGTATGGATTTACATACCGGCCCTTCTGATTATATCTTTAACTAGATAATATGTTTAGTAATTGAACTCTCTTTGTCCCTTTTGTATTAGTGCTAATTAATTAAAACTTATTTGATTGGAAAACTATAAGAAAAAAAATGTATATAATAAAATATTAAAAAAAAACAAAAATTCATATATACCAAAAGGTTCTTTTAATTTGTATCCATAGAATAATTAACTTAATTAATTGTGAGGCTGCATACTAATTGCATCATCATGAGTTTCTCTCTCACGTGCATATGTACTTATATATACACACATGTGTATATATACGGAGAGAGATCCGATGTACGATGTTTATATCTAGGATTTGCACTCTTACATGTACACACACGTGCATATATACATATATATGCACACACGTGTGTGTATTTAAGACGTGTATATATGTACGGAGAGGCAATGATGGTAATGATGTGTATTATGTTTATATATAGGATTTGCCACTGCTAGAAGCTTGGATACCACACACCGAGTTCGGATCTCGTCGTGTGCTTTGGAGAAATGTTAATAGACTTTGTGCCAACTGTTACTGGTGTCTCTCTAGCAGAAGCTCCTGCTTTCAAAAAAGCCCCAGGTAAATATTCACATATATATATATATGTGTGTGTTGTCTGTGTGTGTGGTTTTATTAAATTAATAGTAATGTTAATTATAATGCAGGTGGAGCACCAGCAAACGTTGCAGTGGGAATTTCCCGTCTCGGTGGAAACTCAGCCTTCATCGGTAAGGTGATTATCTTTTACATTTCTTAACTTGCGTACAGACATATATACAGTATGTGTATAACAGGTCGGAGAGGATGAATTCGGGTATATGCTGGTGGATATTCTGAAGGAGAATAACGTGGAGAGCAAAGGTATGAGGTTCGATTCCGGTGCTCGGACCGCTCTTGCCTTTGTGACTCTCCGTAAGGACGGTGAACGCGAGTTTATGTTCTATCGTAATCCCAGTGCAGATATGCTTCTTGAGACACATGAACTAGATACAGACGTTCTAAAGCAGGTATACACGTATATACATATGTATACAACACATTATATACTATATATATATGACAATGTTCTAACTTATATAATATTATCAGGCGTCTATATTTCACTATGGTTCTATTAGCCTTATTGCAGAACCATGCAGATCTGCACACTTGGCTGCTATGAAAATTGCTAGGGAAGGAGGTGCACTTCTTTCATATGATCCCAACTTAAGACTTCCATTGTGGTCTTCCCCCGAGGAAGCCCGCAAAGGCATCAAAAGCATATGGAATGAAGCTGATATCATCAAGGTCTCTCTCTCTCTCTCTCTCTCTCTCTATCTATCTATCTATCGTGTTTGGAGGTACACTACCCATATATACTTAGTAATGTGTTAATTATTGTTGTTGGTTTTTTTCTCCCTCTCCCTCTCCCTCTCCCCCCCCCCTCTTCTCTCTATATATATATCGTGTTTGGAGGTCTTATGTATACACATTACGAAAATATATATAAATACGTACTTAGTAATGTGTTAATTATTGTTGGTTGGTTTTAGATAAGTGAGGAGGAAATTACTTTCCTTACTGAAGGAGGTGATCCTTATAGTGATGAAGCTGCTCAGTCACTCATGCACCCCAATTTGAAGCTTTTGCTTGTCACAGAAGGGCAGACCGGGTGTCGCTACTACACAAAGGTATGTGTTAAACACACACGCACCGGCACACGCACGCGCGCGCACACACACACACACACACACACGATATATAATTTTCTATGCTGTTTTATATATATAATGAATTTTTACAGGACTTCTTTGGGAAAGTGAATGGCATCAAAGTTGATACAGTTGACACAACAGGTGCTGGAGACGCCTTTGTGGCTGGAATTTTATCTCAACTAGTCCAAGACACATCCTTGTATAAGGTATGCATACAGGTGTATATGTGCCTGTCTGTATATGTATGCGTATGTATTTATATATGCATACAGGTGTATATGTGTTTGTATATGTATGCTTATACGTATGTATATTTCTATGGTTTTCAATGATATACCCCAACACGCACACAACACACACACACACACACGTACGTACGTCTAACTATCTCCCTTTAGGACGAAGGCAGACTTAGAGAAGCTCTTTTGTTTGCAAATGCGTCTGGAGCAATAACAACAACAGAGAGAGGAGCTATTCCAGCATTACCAGCTAAACCAGCTGTTTTAGAGTTAATTAAGAAGCGCGTGCAATGCGCCTCTTGAACATCTTCCTTAATAATTAGAGAGACTTTGATTAAAAATGAAATATAAAAATAATTGATGATACTTCAAAGTGCTACAGTTTGTGTATGTGTGTTAAACCGTTAATTTAATATAATAAAATAAAAAATTTATAAATGCGTAAGTGTGTATGTATGTGTACCCATGCGTGCATGTGTGTATACGTGTGTGTGTGCGTGTAAACTTGAGTATGTGTACACTAACAACAGACTCTGCATGTCAAAGTTCTCACACCAAAACATTTGAAATAAATGTCATATATATATATATATATATTTTAATGAAATTTTTACATTCATTAACAATTTTCACCATAATTAAAAAATTAGCAAGTATAAATAGCAATTAAACAATATATGTCCCTCATTTTTAAATAAATATTAATACCTCTCCTTTTCTATATTGAATGTACAGAAAGAATAACCTGGAGAAGCCGTCTCATCGAATTGCTTAGTATTTATAGGCACACAGACTCTCTCTCTCCCTCCCTCTCTCTCTCACACACACACTCACATACATACATATGTGTGTGTCTATACATGGTTATTTTGGTGCATCAAATAATAAGACATATTTTTAAGTATAAAAAATTATACATACAAGAATATTATACTTATATACATAAAGAAAAATACCTTGTTCAAGCTGTAAGTATGAGTGGAGAGATCTCATCCCCATCAGGCGAGTTGAGTGGCTCCTTTTGCATTTGCATAAGACAGACTTGAACAGCATCGTGGATTCGAACAAAGTACCATTCCAGTCCAATTAACTCCGGAAGCCCTGCTCTCGCAAAACTTCTCATTACTTGTTCATTTGGATTTGAAAGTGCCATCTACAAAATAGTAATATATATATCAACCCATATATAAAATAATAAAAATGCACATAATTATACATAAGAGAAATATTTATTCAAACGTTCGATTCATGTATGTACATAACTAATAAATATAACTATGTACATATAAGTATCTAAACGTTTAATAATAAGTTTCATCTCTCCCTCTCTCTCTCTCTCTCTCTCTCTCTCTCTCTCTCTCTCTCTCTCTCTCTCTCTCTCTCTCTCTCTATATATATATATATATATATATAAGATCAGCAAAATACCTGGATCTTCCTGGCTTTATATTCAAGGTACAGCTCCTTAATTGCATGAATCGCTGTTGAATCCACATATGTAACAGCTGAAAAAATATCATTAGCCAATAAAATAAATTAATTAAGTAAACTTACGAGACATTTCAATTATTACAAAGCGAATGTCTTCAATCTCCATGCCTCTAGTAGCCGAGGCCTTTGAGCAGAGCTCATATTTACGCAATCTGCAAATAAAGATCCATTATATGTGTGTATGTGTCAGCTCTCTCTCTCTCTCTCTCTCTCCTCTCTAAATATATATATATATATAGCGGTGTGTGTGTGTGTGTGTGTGTGTGTGTGTGTGTAGCATATAACACAGACACACGCAGTTTTACCTGTCTTTGATAAAGCTAATGTTGGCAAAATACATGGGTGCATCAATACGTATGATCACAATACCATGGTACGTATAAGCGTCTGGGTACTGTTTAACATTTCTGTAAACTGTCGTTCCTGGAAGCCGTCCCAATATGGCTAGAAAACACAGCAATTGCAATTTAAGACTTAATAAATAAATAAAGATATATATTAAGTGTGCATGCTCATTATATTAGTCAATTATATAAAACATCTATAGTGTTGTGTGTGTGTGCGCGAACTAACCAATATGAGGATTTGCAGATTCATAAATGACGAAGACCAATGAGAGCGCAATCTGTAATTGACAAAAGCAAAATAAATAAAAGGATAGAAATAAACAAAAAATTTCAAAAAGAATATGTGTGTGCGTGTGTGTGAGAGAGAGAGATGCGTCAGACCCCGGAGATAGGAACAACGATGATGCAGAAGAGCAGGCTCGTCGGTCGGGTTTATTATGGCATTATAGATAGATAGATAGATAGATAGATACTGATATATACACACATACATACATAGAGAGAGAGAGATGCATGTATAAGATACCGCAATGAGAACTCCAATTTCAACACCAAAGAAAAGAGTATTTGTAAAAGCAGCAAACCACAAAAGAAAGTCTTTTTTCTCCACTTTCCATAAAAAGATTGCTTCTTCATAGTCTATCTGCACACACATAAATATGAGAGAGAGAGAGAGAGCGGGGGAGATGGAGAGGGAGAGGAGTACCAGGCCTACTACTGCAGACACCACAATAGCAGCAAGTGCACACTGAGATACAAAGAAAAGCATCATGAGCAAATTTGAAACTTACACACACACACACACACAGATATATATATTATATTATAATGGAAGATATTATATTATAATGTATCTGCATATGTATAGACACAAACACATACCTGAGGCATTTCTGTAAATAGAGGAGTTAAAAAAATAAGCACACAGCCGATTAAGAGACCTGTGATCATTCCAGAGAGTCCAGTATGTGCTCCCGAGTCATGGTTAACAGCAGATCTAGAAAAAGATCCTGATAATCCAAGTTTAATCTAGCTATTCAATATACTTTGTGCATGTGCGTGTGTGCGTGTGTGTGTGTGTGTGTATGTGTGTGTGAATAACGAGCAAATACCTGTAGTAGGATAAGATTGGAAAAATGAGCCCAAGATATTAGCCATTCCAAGCCCAAAAAGCTGTCACAATCACACTCATGAATTGTGTGTGTGTGTGTGGGGGGTGTACTCTTGGTTGGATTCAAGTTCATACCGTGCTTTGCTGCCTAATGTTTTAGCTATAGCCACAGACTCCTGTAAAGAAGTTACAAAGCATATGTTTAATTATATTTACATATATATAATACCATATAAGAAGAGTATATGTGAATATATACTAACCAGAATAGCTACACCGGTTATCACTAATGCAGTTGTTATCAACCCTTCTGCGTGCTTCCAATCATATCTTAATGAAAAACTCGGTAGCCCACTAGGTATAGTTCCGACCTACATCAAAAGTAAAACATTAAAGATATTATATATAGTAAGATGATGTTATTAACATTATTACAGTATGTGTATATATCTATGAATTTTATCACTATTGACATCTTACCACGCTAATAGAAGCAGGATGAAATAGTTTCACTATTAAAATACCAACTATGACGGCTGTCAAGGGCCCCGCTGCTCTCATAGACCTGAAGCGTTTGCTTACTTTTCCCTGTTATAAAATATTTTTTAAAAAAAGAAAATAAAATAACATAAAAAATCATACTAGTACGATATAAACAATAATATTATACAACGCATACATAGATACCTTACCACGTGTTTCATTGTAAGCAAGATTGCCAGCATGAAGCACCCCATCAGGAACGGATTGAATTGAAACTATGAACAAAAGACATACGTAAGAACCAGGAGGGTCTCTCTCTCTCTCTCTCTCTCTCTCTCTCTCTCACACACACACACACACACACACACACACACACACACACCTGTTTGTAGTTGTGAATGATGCTCTTCATCAAAGGCACAATTTTTGTACTCTTAGAAATTTCGTAACCAAGAAAATACTTGGCTTGAGAGAGGCCAATTATAATTGCTGAAGCAGTCATGAAACCTGAAGTTACCGAATGGCTAATGAATCGAATAAGCCATCCTAGCCTACAAGATTATCAGCATACCCGTTAGTTGTGCGCGTGTATGTGTGTGCGCACTTAGCATGTAAGGCATTAACTGTTCTGAGATATGAGGGGTAGAATCTAAAATCTCTACATAGATACTCTACATGCGTTGGAGATATAGCCGTATATACATGTACATATATGTAAGCATACCTGAAAAGGCCCATCGTGCATTCAAGAAGTCCAACCATCAAAGCCAGGAGTACAGCAAGGTCGACGTATTTTTTCTCATAGTCTTTTATCCCCACCGGAACTAGTGTAGAGAGTACATTATACACAAGGAGCGAAACGAGTGCAACGGGTCCATTTGCCACCTGGCGAGAAGAACCAAATAACCCGTACGCCAGGTTTGGAATAAATCCAGCATCTACAACAGACTATACATTCTAAATATGTATACACATACATACATATATATATATATATATATATATATATATATATGTGTGTGTGTGTGTGTGTGTGTGTGTGTGTGTGTGTGTTATGTAACATAGAAACAAATATAATATTACAGTCCTTACAGATATTTATACTTCGTTTAGTATTTACGATTCGATAAACATCTCTCTCCCTCCCTCTCACTCACTCACTCACACATGCTCACGCTCACGCACACACACTAAAGGTCTCTTTCATAATCAAACAGGATAAAAAAGAAACACGCAGATCGAATGCTTAAACTAATGCCAATAGAGCTTTGGATGGTTTCACGGACATACATACAGACACGTTTATATATATAAATAGATAGAGAGAGAGGAGAGAGATACACACACACATATAATACACATATCGTACACATACACATACATGCAGTGTTATGGAAGAAAGAACAAATCACACAAAGATAAAACTTACAGAGACTTACAAAGCCCATATAGTGGAGGTAACCCAGCCAGCTTCGCATAAGACATTCCCTAACAAAATTATAAACGTAAGAGGGGCCCTATTCTACAAGTGTCCCAAAAATATAACATAAAAAAACCATATTATTATATTAAACGTGTGTGTATGTGTGTGCGTGGCGTGCATTTTCATACAACACAAAAATATGTTTGTAAGTCATATATATTTATACTAACCTGAGGTATGAGCATGGTACCAATTGTAATCCCAGCAAAGACATCATCTCTCAGGTGCTCCCGGCGATTATAAGACCGCATCCACGCTATACACGGAAGAACACTCTCCACATTGAATCTGCGCCAGAAAGACAAAAATCTCCCCAATTTCACCTGTTTTTTATGATCTGAGCTCCCTCCAGGGTGCGTAATCGGCAAAATCTTCACATTTTCCATCTCTCTCTCGTGAAGAACACTAAGAACCCTAAAAAACAGAGCTAATCATCTAGGTATATTCTGATTCAAGGTATATTCTTGAGACCAGATTCGCGCGGGCGAGGAGATGACTAATTAGGGTTCTTCGCGAGATAAGTGTGAGCTACATTTCTGATTCGATTGGCGCTGAGGGGATTCGTGCGGGATTTGATGGGATTCGCGTGAGGTAAGCGGGATTCGATGGGCGCTGAGGGATTCGCTTGGGATTCATGATGGAAATGGAGTAATCTGAAGATGGGACAAGCCAAGATCTGGGAGTTTCCCGCGTTACAGAAGGTAGTAGTGAATACATCTCCACGGAATCCCACAAAACATAGTCCCAGGAATGGGGCTGTGAGTGGTCCAGCAACGACCAATGCACCACGTGTGCCGTATGTGAGGTCTCCACGCAAGGTTGCGGGAGAACTGAGCGTGCTGATGATGAAGCTCGAGGCAGATTTTGCTGCTATCACTGAAGAGGGAGAGACCCGTGAGAAATGGAAGTGCTTGATGCGTGAAGGGTCTTTTATTGAAGCTTGGCTCGATCGTATGTTGCAGAAACCCACGTCTGCTGCTCAAACGTAAGTGTGTGTGTGTGTGTGCATCCATATGTGTATTGTAAGTGTAGACGAATATTTATGAAATGTGTGTGTGTGTGTGTGTGTGTGTGTGTGTGTGTGTGTGTGTGTGTGTGTGTGTGTGTGTGTGTTATTACATAAAAACATACTAATGAAACATTTATCATTAACTGATGAATGCTATTCCTCAGAAGCTATGGTTATGGTTTGAGTTACCAGGGCTGGTGCTGAACCTGATTCGAAAAGCTTACAAGACTACGGTCTCTCCAGGCTACAGCTCTCCATCTCCGGCCTCTCAGACTTACAAGTGGACAGAGCATATCGCATGCTCTATGTGTACTCAGTCGGATGCAATGAGATGATCAAGGAGCTCTGTTTACATAGCTTTGACAAAGGAATCCTCGTTGGTTCTTTCTGGCGTGTCTTCATCCGACTCTGCGAAGTCCATTCCAAGGTACTTGTTACCATATATATATTATATATATATATATATATATGAAGTTATATATATAAGATGTGTGTGTGTGTGTGTGTGTGTTAAGCGCTAGAATACTTAAACATATATAATGTATATAGAACTGTCTACAAGTATATAGAACACACGCATCCACACACGTGCACATGTTGCTTGTGCAGGTGGAACTTCAAGCAGAGATAGCTGAGCTAGTTGAAGAAAAGCAGAATGCTTTAGACCAGCTGCGATTGACACGGGGATGCTTGAATGATGCTTTGGACGGGCTTGCTTTGAACAAGCTCTTATCTTACGACTCTGGAGGGCCTGACGAAATTGCTGCTTCGGCTGCTAACTACGTGAACAATCAAAATGACCAGGTACACACTCTTGTGTAAGCATATCTGCAGTATGATGCTTGCTGCATAATGCTATGCGTATACACACCGTATATAAAAGATCTAATATATTCACACACACACACACACACACACACACACACACACACACACATTATTGAATATTGTATAAAATTATAGAAGGTACAGGTTAGCAATGGGATGCCAAAGAACGTGGATTCTCAACTGCAAGTATGGATGGAAAAATGTGAGGAATTAAGCAAGGAACGGGAAGAGCTGTTGTTTCAGGTGTGTGTCTATATATATAGATTACATCCAGTATACTTATATCACTTCATGTAAAGTAACAAGTACATAATATTCAGATAGAAGAGACTTCCAGGATGCTGAAGATGGAGCGTTCCGCTCTGAATCTTACAAGTTTCAAGGAACAAGAGAAGACAATCAAAATTAATCAATTAGAGGAGTAAGTCTTGAATAGCTCTATGACGTACATTTGTTTCTATATACGTATATTTCATGTGCCATATGTATATATAGATAATATTATTGTTTACGTATATTTGCGTGTCATGACTTCAAATAACTTGTAGGAAGCTGTTGCAAGTACAGGGAGCTCTGGACAGGGAGAGGAGGGAGTCACATGATTTGCGTAACCAAGTAAAGAAGCTAGAGAGCGACATCGAAAATATAGAAAGAAGCATGGGTGACATGACATGGAAATTTGTGCAATATGAGCGTGACTTTCCAACTCTTCAAAACGAGGTCTCTCTCTCTCTCTGTCACACACACACACACACTCAACATAGAGTTAATGTACGGTTTTCTCCTTGCAGCTGGCCATGCATAAACGACGTGCTCAACAGCTGGAGGTACTCAACCAGGAGGCAGAGCAGGAAAGGGGGACACTCCGTGAGCGTGTGGAAACGCAGGAGGCAGCACTGAAGAGAATGCGGAGGCAACTAGACACGTATGAGAAAGCAGTCAGGGACCTTAAGGAAGAAGCAAGCGACAGAAGGCGCTTGTTTGAGGACAAGGCACGAGAGGCATCGCTAAACGGGGAAGAACTGGACACGTGGATCAAGGGCCATGAAGCGTTGCTGGAGCAACAGAGCGCTCTCCTCCTACAGGTGGACGACTTGAGGAGGCAGCTCAGGAAGGAACGAACCAGGAGGATACAAGAGAGGGAGATGCTAGACGCAAAAGTACACTCACAGCAGGAGAATCTTCGGGCACTTACTGTGGGTATAGCGTCACTCACACCTCGTCCTGGGACGAGGAAAGTGAAAGTCAGCATGCCAACCGAGACAAAGCCAGATGCGGACCATCACCGGTTTGACAGGAGGATGTCGAGGAGGATGTCCCGCAGAATGTCGAGAAGGAACACAGAGCTTGGAAAGAGGACCTCACTGTTCTTTGGACTGCCTCAGTTCGCCGGAGGAGATGCCACACCTGCAGCTTCTTCACATGAGGCTGAAGCGACATCTGAGGACGAGTGGGACGATCTCTGTTCGGAGCTGTCCCAACAACAGGAGGAGATCGATAAATTAGAAGCAAACCTGAAAGAGGAGAGAGACAGGAGGTTGTGGATGGAGAGGCACATGGAGGACTCCATAAAGGATCTCGAGAAGGTCCAGCTCGAGCTTGAGCAGACCAACCTCAGAGTTGTTAACCTCGCCCTTGAAAAGAAGAACAAGGAGAAGACCCTCCAGTTTGCTGAAGAGCAGATCAAGAAACTTGACAAGCAGATCGAGAACCTGGAGTCGGTCGTGGAGAAGAAGAATGCTGATATCCAGTCTCTCAAAGATGTCATTGCAAAAGAGGTGTGTGCGTGTGCGTGTGCGTGTGTGTGTGTGAGAGAGAGAGATCCGATTGAACTTAGATATCATAGTACGAGTATGTTTTTCAGGTCCAGAGACAGGTTACGTTTGCGGCTACATGTAAACAACTGCTAACAACGGGTGCAAAGGCAATGGAGGAGAAGCTAGCCAGGGACGTAGAGAAAGCTAGCGGAAAGCTGAGTTCGATGATGGAGGGAATGAGGCTGCTAAGAAACTGTCTTTCAAAGGCAGGGACGGAGTTTAAGAGGTGCAGGGTGCGAACAAAGGCTATAGAGGGACAGAATGCAGCGCTGCAGGCAGAAGTGAAGACACTGAAGACCGAGATGGATGCGTCCAGTGCCGAGACATTCAACATCGGGTACAAGTTTAAGAAGGAAGAGGAGGCGAGGAGCAAAGCGGATGAACAGTTGACGGAAACAAAGAAGAACCTGGAAGATATGAAGCTGGAGCATGTTGAGTTACAAGTGCAGCTAGAGACTGCACTCAAGGAGAGGACACAGTTCGAGAAGGACAAGGTACAGATGGAGAGTAAGCTGGCGTATTGTACGAGCAGCCTGGCGAGTATTCAGTCACGGAAGGAGAAGGAAGATGCTATTCGGGCTATCTTACAAGCGGATGTTGATGCTTTGCGGCTTGAGCTGGAGAGCATGAAACAGCGTCTTGCCTTCGCTGGTACACCTAGATGATTTTTGTTAGGTAAGTCCTTTCCTTTGGGGTGTGTGTGTGTGAATGAATGTGTGTGAGTGTGTGTGTGTAGAGTATGTTTATTAAGTTAAAATGTTTACAAAATTTAGAATATAGGTGCTTACATCGGATTTAATTAACAGCTCAAACAAATCATTTGCGTCTACCAAAGCGACGATCCCTTTGTTGATATTCAATAAGGGCCCCTCTGTACTCGGCTTCTCCAAAGTCAGGCCACAGTTGTTTCACAAATATAAGCTTCTGTATAAGGCAAGCTGCCACAGCATGAAATTACTCAGCCTTTTCTCACCGCTCGTTCTTATTAGCAAATCTGGATCGTCCCAGCTCGTCATCAATCTCTCCCTCACCTGTATCCCCACAGTTAATCAGAATGTATATACAAATATACGTGTGTGTGTGTGTGTGAGAGAGAGAGAGAGAGTTGTTCCGATTACATGATTTCCATGTTGTAGCCATATAATACATCTTATAAGTCCATACACCCATTCATAGACCTCTCTCTCTCTCTCTCTCATACACACACATATACACACACATGTGTCATTCTTATTATGCGTGTAGGCGTGTGTGCACGCGTACTCCCTCCATGGACCCTAACTGTAAACGTAGTTCTGTGTGTGCGCGCGCGGTGCATATGTACGCGTTTTGTCTGCATATCTGAATTCTCAGACACAGTTAATTAGACTAACCTGGGCTTCATCGATCTTGTTTACGTCCAAATTGCCTTGTTTAACATCTGCAGCTAAGGCCTTGCACGCCTCAACAATTTCCTGACGACCACTGTAGCTAAGTGCCACCACAAGCTTCAGCCCTTTGTTGTTCCTGGTTCTCTCCTGTACATGTAAAGCCAAAGTCCGTAGCGCAACCGGAAGCTTGGACAAATCCCCTATGAAATGAATGCATATACCATCCCTGTTTCAGAAATGTTAACTCAAACCCCAATAACGTGTGTGTGTGAGTGTGTGTACTCTTTTCTATATGTAAAGCTAATTCTGTGCAACTTACATGAAAATGTTCATTAAATCCTCAGTGATCACCCGCTCAAAAAGCTGCATCAGAAACTGCGTCTCTACCTGAATCAAAAATCACACTCCTGAACCGAATCGATGCATATATATATATATAGCATGTGTGTACAAGAAAATATATTTATATTATGCATGTATCTTTTGTGTGTCACATGAAAATAGACACACACACACATTGTATGTATTATTGCATATACATGTGTATAGCTGTATCCTATCTAAGAATGCACACACGCACCTTTGGACGAAGCCAATTCTCGGTGGAGAAAGCAAAAACGGTAAGAATCTTAATACCCCAGCGGGAGGACAACTTAATGATCTCTCTGAGGGCCTGCACACCTGCTTCATGACCCCGATTGGCCGACAAACCTTTCAGACTAGCCCACCGTGAATTCCCATCCATGATAATGGCGACATGCTCTGGCATGAGCAGCGGATCGAGCTCCCCAGGAATTTCACTCCTGTGCATCTCTGCAGGAACTGGAGGAGCAATCTGAAGGCCATTCACTGCTGAAACATGGGATTGTATTCGCGTGTTGCTGAGGATCGTGGGATTTCTGGGGATTCTGGGGATCTATTTGGGAATCGTAGGCCGAGCGTACCTGGGAATGGAGGTAGTCTGCTGCCCGCGCCAAGCTCCCATAGCCCTAGCTTCGTTGTGTCCATAAACCCTAATCCTGGACAACTTATTAGTGAATTCATTAGCATCTTCATTAACTAGTGAATGAATATTCACTAGCATATTCAGCCAACGTAGATTATAATTGTTGCGACTTGATAATTAGCAAATGAAAGGATCGAACCCCACACATTTATTTAATTACAAATGATTTTATAAAACGAGTTTTATTCAAAAAATGTCATATTTTATATCTCATTATTTTATTGATATTATCTTATATCTTAATCCAACCTTGTTTTACTAACTGAATATATAAAACAAATGAGTTATATAATAAAATATGATTTGTATAAAATTATTTGTAAAACATTTGATTAAAAGTAAAAAATAATGTATTTCAACTGAAATTTAAACACTATGAAATTTCATATAATAAATTTAGTTCTCCTTAATTAAGTAAAATTAATTACAGCTATCTACAATTGGATCTCTTGCCGTTTTCACGCCCTAATATAAACCCTAAAGCCTTCGATTAATTTATAACATTTAAGGAATCAAATTCTAAATGTTTTAGCACATTATTATATAATTTATAACATATAAAAACATTAATATTTGATTAAGGAACCTATTAATAAAATTAAAATATTAAAAAACCTCTAAAGACTTGTTTTTTTATTTTAAATTGTTATAAGTGGTATTATGTATATATTATTAATATTTAATATAAATGTTAAATCATAACAGAAATGTTAAAATTAAATAACGGTTGAAAGAATTAAATTAGATCTAGGTACTATGAACAATACTCGCTATCCAATCATATCCAGCATAGGCAGAAGATACCCAGGAGCAACTCACGAGGGAGATCCTTCCTTCCACGGGATGCTGCCTAGAGTTCTGAGTGTTCGATTCTATGCCGGAACAGTGGATTACTATGTGATGATTACTGCATATGCCCATCGATCTGATCCTGCATATGCTGTACATACCGGACTTGTTAGTGTGGATGAACAGTGGGTCGGAGCATGTGTGACTGATGAAGTCCTTGGGATGTACACACACAGACGTCTATTTTGTGTGTGTACATCAGCGTTTTCAATTGTTTACCAATTATGTTTCCACAAACTTAATTTTCACCACATTATTATTGTTCAATTAATAAGGTAATAATATATAATTATGATTAGCGTTGTTGCTGATGTACATGTGTGTCATTGTAGAACATCGTTCATCTCTCTCTCACACACATAGAGATGCCGTTTCTACGTACATTTTACTCTCATCATACATATATACTCGCATATATACAATGGTCCCGATTAGGAAAGCTTAGTGACTTCGTGTGCTTTTGCACCAACGAATTGTTGTGTTTGTGCTTCTAATACAACAGTGATACATTAATTTGATGGATACGATTCATTTACTGTAGCAAAATTAGGAATATGCTTAGCTTCGACGGTCCAGATTTCTGCTTTCACACATTTATATATTTCTAAAAGAAATCAAAGTATTATTTATCAAAAATGAAATATGTCATGTAATATATATTTATATTGCCAAGGGTTTCTGGAAAAGAAGCTTAGATTCCTTTATGTATATGTAAATTACACACACACACATATATATTATACGGGGCGTCCGTATGCGGGCTGCACGGCAACCGTATAGAATATATAAGAATGTTTTTCTAATTTGACAAACTTGTACCCAGTTTAGCTTGAGTAATAATGCTCAATTCATAATAATATAAGCATACTGTAATATATTCCGAGCCCAATATGAAGTAATCTCCAATAAGTTTTACTTTAATAAAATTATTATTTAATAATTATATATTCATTGTTATGCAGGGTAATGTGACAAAGTTTAGTATTAAAGCACAATGAAAATGTTACAAATATAAATTTAAAAAGAATGAAAATTAGCACAAGATATGGGTTAATAATGAAAAGTATAAAAACATGAGTAGTAATAGGTATTTATTACTTAGATTAATTCACTTGCTACTAAAAAATGATAACGCCATTAAGTCTTAAAACATAATTTTATTATATAGTACTTTCGCCACTCAGCATAACAAATATTAATATCACTTTGATATTTCTTATTATTTTACTATATGTTTTTTAGAAGAAAATATATTACTTTATAAAAAATAGAAAATCTTTGTTACAATTTGTTTAGAATAGTTGTGGTAGTAATCACTTTTATATATGTTGCGGTTGTTAGCTTTGTATATCTTCTTATAATTAATTTTAAAATAAAAAAAAAATGATTATAAATAAAATCAAATGAAAAGTGATAGTGAAAATCAACTAAAATATAATGATAAAATTATAATGTTTGTGTTTTATTAGCTTTAAAAAATTTATATGTTATATTTAAGCATATATTCATGTACATGTATAAGTATGGGTTTATAGGTATATTCATATGATAATAAATATAATATAATTTAAAACATATATATTACTTTAATAAACTCAAGTCATTAAAAACTTATAATTTAGAAGTGATCAAACATTATATTTACACATAAAATTTATAATTTTGAAATGCTAAATAACAAATTTATTTTGTAATAAAATTAGTTTTAAAGCATTTGATTTCATATAAAAATTAATATTGATAAATTATTTCAGAAAATTAAACCTTATATACAAGTTTTTAAATGTTTTAGTAAATTTTATATAATTTGTAACATGCAAAAATATTCTTATGTAAATGTTTATTTTAGTATTAACAAATTTAAAACACTTAAAAACATTTAAGAACTCTTGTTTTTTCCTTTTAAATTGTTGTAAAAATAGTGTATAAAAGTTTTTAAAACACTTATGCATAATAAAAAAAATAGTAAATTTTGAAAACATTTAATTTGATGTAAAACACAATATTAATAAATTACATCAGTTTAAAAATTAAATAAGAAAAAATTAAACTTTATAGCACACTGACACACAACAATTTTGTATGTTATAATAAGGAATTAAAGTATGAATATAATAAAAATTTATTCATTTTGTTTATTTAAGAAAGTCAAATTAATGTATAGCATTTAAGGATAATTTTTTAAAATGTTTTTACAAACTATTATATACTTTATAACATTTAAACATATAAAAAAACTTTAATTAAAAATTCTCTTAACAAACTTAAAATATTAAAAATATTGAAGAACTATTATTTTTTTATGTTATAAAAGTAATGTTTAAATTCATTTTAAACACCCATGTTTAATTATATAATAAAATAATAGATTCGATTTCTAATTTGATTTTTGATTAAATTATTTACAAAATATTTAATTCTACGTAAAAGATCGTTTCAACAAATTATTTTTATTTAAAGTTAAACAAGAAAATGAAAAAAGAAATTATATATTAACACATTAACATATAACAATATTAAAAAATTTGACATGTTATAACAAGGATTTAAAATATGATTTTTATATAATAAATTATATTCATTATTTTCTGTTTTAATTAAGTGAAATGATTAATAACATTTAAGGAATTAGTTTTTAAATATTTTAAGTATTGTATTGTTTATAACATTTAAAAATATGCAAAAACATTGATATTTAATTAAGAAATCGTTAACAAATTTAAAATACTACAAAACAATTAAGGACTCGTCTTTTTAATTTAAATTTTTATAAAAATAATGTTTAAATTATTTCAAGACACTTATGTTTAATTATATAATAAAAATAAAAGATTTAATTGTCAAATTAATTTGTAATAAACTTATTTGTAAACCATTTAAAAATTAAACAAGAAAATAAAAATACTATATAGCATATTAACATACAACAATATTAAAGTTTTTAACATGTTATATTAAGAAATTAGAGTATGAATTTCATATAATAACTTTTATTCATTTTGTTTTCTTTAAATAAGTAAAATCAATTAATTATTAATTTATAAAACTTAAAGAATTAATTTTTGAATGTTTTAAGAAATTAGTAACAATTTATAACATGTGAAAACATTGAAATTTAACTTCAAAACCTATTAATAAACTTAAAATACTAAAAAATACTAAGGACTCTTGTTTTTCTAGTTTAAATTATAATAAAGTTAATATTGGAATTATCTTAAACACTTATGTTTAACTACATAACAAAAATAATAGATTTAATTTTTAAATTAATTTATAATAAATTATTTATAACACATTTGATTATACGTAAAAAATAATGTTGATAATTTATTTCAGCTTCAAAATTAAATAAAAACATAAAAAAGAACACAAATAAGACACAATAATATTAAATCTTTTGCATGTTGTAAGGAATTAAATAATAAAATTCATATAATAAATTTTATTCATTTTGTAAATTTAATTAAATAGAATTAAATAATTATAATTTATAAAATTAAGGAATCAGTTTTTACATGTTTAATAAATTATTATACAATTTATAGCATGGAGAAACCTATTAGAAAACCTAAAATTAAAAAACATTCAAAAACTCTTTTTAAAAATATTTATATTTAATTACATAATAAAAATAATAGATTTAAGAAATTGATTTGTAATAAAATTATTTGTAAAACATTTGATGATATGTAAAAAAAATATTAATAAACTACATCAACTTATTAATAAAAATTAAAAAATATAGCACATTTAACACACATAAAAACAATATAACACATTAACACACAATAACATTACATTTTTTGACATATTATAATAAGCAATTAGAATATGAATTTATTATAATAACTTTTATTCAATTTCTTTTTTAATTAGGTAAAATTAATTAATTATTAATTTATAAAATTTAAAGAATTAGTTTTTAAATGTTTAATAGATTATTATACATTTATAACAAGTGAAAACACTATTATTTAATTTAAAAACCTATTAATAAACTTAAAATACTATTTTTTCTTATATTAGTGTTTAAAAAGTGTTATAAAATGCCTCTTGTAGGTGAGAGAATATGTTTTATAAAATCCATTATACAGATGAGAGAATATGCTTTAGTATAATATGTTTGAACATAGTATGTATAATTATTTTTATAATACAATATAATTTATGTTCAAATTTTTTTGTTTTTAAATTTTGGAATGATAATATTAAATTAAATATATATTTAAATTTAAATACCATTATCATTTACAATTAGAATAGTGATAGGGTTGTAGTTAACTAAGGGAGACTATGGAGACCAATAAAGAGGCAATTGTGCAGTTTAATTGTGTAGTTTAAATAGAAAAATATAAAATTACAATCATTAGAGTACACAGCTAAAATTCCACTTATGACACTGTGTATGTTAATATTTCCTTTTTTCATTTATGTATGCATATATTTATGGGTCTCACTTAGCTCTAATATATATACACCACAATACACGTGTTCTAATATATATACACCACAATACACATGTGTACAAATATATGTGGGTCTATAAGGATCTTGGAGAGCAATTAATGTGTGTTGGCACCATAAGCACACAATTGTATGGACTATTTAAAGAATATTCTTTTTAAAATCCTTAATAGCAAGGATTTTTCTTAACTTTGGCTTCATGATCATCCAATGTCCTTAGTATATGGTCTTTCAATTGCAGAATATGAAATTTTTTTATCACCTTATTTGTTAAGATATTTATACTTTATATTTGATAAAGTATGATATAATATATATTGAATATTGAGACTGGTGCACTCAATATTGAGACTTAGTTATGATTATATTATGTACCCATAATCATGAAATAAAAAGACTCAAAAAGGGATTTGAGTTTAACACTTTGATAAAATAGTACTTTAGTGTTGTAACTTAGAAACCCAGTCTTCAAGTTAGTTAAGAGAAGAGCATTTCTCAATATATTACTTGGAGAGAAATGTAATGCATTGTGAGAAGATATCCAGAATAAGTGGTGTATCTTAATTTAACATATTGAACTAAATATTTTACTCATGTTTGGGAAATTTTATTGAATTATGAGAACATAAGGTTAACATGGCATTTCGGTGTCATGATAACATTAGTGAAAGTTAATATTTTTCTAAATGAGTTAAATGAACCAAATGCTAATTCATAATTTATTTTAGTCCTTGAACTATTTTCAAAATACTAAAATAATATTATATTTCCATATTAAAACAGAAGTTTGATTCCTGTCAACTAAATGTTTATATTGCAGTTTTTGCATGTTGATAAACTGATACGATTACAAAGTTTAATGTAACAACTTGTTAATAAATTTGAGATTTGAAGGTTAGCCAATCATTGTTAATTTGAATGTATCAATATCAAAAGTGCAACTGTTTATGAAATGGGGATTGGTTTGAAAATACTTGTCAAACACTAAGTGTTCCAATTAGTGGAAATGCTTATGCAATCAATTTAAGAGTTAAACATGGATATAATGTTACAAAGGTGTGCAACATTACAGATTCATGGAAACTCTTATCATGAGAATTAAGTTTTTAAATTTAATATTTAACTTAGTGAAATAAAGAGTTAAAAATTATTAAATGACATTTAGTATGTTGTACTCTTTGAGAAATGAGTATAATATGAAAGTGTCATACTTAAGGCACTAAATATAAATTATAATTTTTCACATAAATTATACAAACTATTCCACAAGATGTGAGGCATCCAAGAAAATATTTTCTTATGTTTGCTCCTTAAATTGGCTGGTGATGCGAAATAATATAAAATGAGGGATAGTGTTATGACACTTGATATCAAAAGATGAAACAATTTCATTCCTCATAGGATAAAACTTTTAATAATATCACGAAGAAGTTTGTCTTTACTTCTCGTTTACATGTGTATAATCGCATGGTTCTATAATTACCTATGGCCAAATTGACATGTTAATATGAGTTAGTTATGGAAAGAAACTCAGTGATTCCACTAAAGGCTTAGCTATACACTAACCTAGGAGGGGGGGACTTATGACAAGTGCAAGTAGGTATAGTAGCAAACCCTTTTTGAAGAGTGATGAATTTGCTAAAAACACAAAAGGAGGTAATGAAAATACTTTGGTAAGTGAGAATGTGGAAATAAAAGAAACACAAAGGTATTAAATTAAGTATTTGAGATGGACTCAAATTGTTTGTTATGTGCATAACGACAGGGTCGTCAACTATGTTTAATGTTAAGAAATAAAGTAAAGCTTTTATTTCTTATTAACTTAGGGGTTGACACTTAGCATTAACCCTATATATAAGTTTTAGTTATGTAAAAAAATTAATTATTATGTTATATACGTTCGAGTGATAGACTTTACAAGTGTGCAAATGTTTACAAGTGACTTTATGTTGGAAGTGGTGCCTATGGCAGTTGAGTTTACGATTTTGAAGTACTTAGTTTCACGTAATGCATAGGGTTAATAAAATTATATGAACTGTTTGCTGACTTTGCATTAAGTGATATGTTAGTTTTGATTATTTTTTTTTTTAACATTATCTAGTCTTAGAATTAAATATTAATGAGGATGTTGACATTTTTAAGATGTGAAGAGTGTATCACATTTTTATTATGATTGCTCTTTATTTTAAAAGGTAACTTGATGTCACTTAGTTATTGAGGAATAGGCCTGCTTAGTGGGTGTTGTTAGGTATTTTTAAGAAACTTTAGGCAAAGCTAACACTTTCATTTAAAAAACTTTCCCCTCGTTTTTGACATCCAAATCGGTGAGTTTGACTTATTGAATATGGATAAAAACACCTCTAGGGAGCCTACACCCTAATTAGGATTTAGGGGTAGGCAGATGGTTAAGTTAAACTCATTAAGTCAATTACTATAGGATTGGGTTTTCGTGTCAGCCTACTTAAGCAAATAAGAAATGGGGAGAGGCTTGTTGCTAGGGGAAAGGTAATAAGGAGGGGGGCTTCGTCATATAAATTAAGTAGAGCAGCATTAGGGGTGTTTTTAATCATATTCGACATGCTGAAGTCACTAATTGAATATTAAAACAAGAGGAGAGTTTTCTAAATAAAGGTGCTAGTTTCACTTACAATTTCAAGAAAATACTTAACGACACCTAATTCGACCATCATTATATACCCAAATGTACTAAGTGGATCATTTCCTCAACACCTAGGGGTTGTTGATATATTTTAATAAGTAATAAAAATCAACTTTTAAAATAAAAAACAATCATAGGAAAATCAATGACATAAATAATATATATGTATATGTTTACATAAATATTCATTAGTATATATACACACACACACACACATTTCTTTGTGCTAATTCATTAATCTTAATCAAATTAGAATTCTTTAATATACTTGAAAAGAATCAAACTCAATGGTTATGATTAAAATTTAAGTTTATATTAATTTTAGCATTCTATAAGATTTTCTTAAACATATCATTTTAGTTATTCTTTTTAACTTTAATTCTTTCAAGATTAAATTTTGAGCTCTTGATTCATAATAATATAAACATATTTTATTATATTCTTAACATATAACACCTCGTATGAAGTAATCTCAATTATTATTTTAATAAATTATATATTCAATATTATTTTGTTATGCGACAAAGTTTATCAAAGTACAATGAAAATGATATGAATGTAAAAAAACAATTTTCAAACTAAAAGAGAATGAAAAATATTATAGAAAAAAATAGAGAAAATTAAGAAAAAAACATAAAATATGAATCAATAACATTAACATCATTTATAAAATTCATTTACTTTCCTCTCTCATAAAAGTATTAATGAACATTGATATTTCTTATTATTTTATTGTATGCTATTTAAAAGAAAATATATTACTTTATAAAATAAAAGATCATTGTTACTAATTTGTTTACAATAGATTGGTAATTATCACACATACACACATATATATAATTACAATGTTTAATTAATTAATTAAAGTACAATAATTTTGGTGGTTGTTGCCTTGTTATAATTAATTAAAAAAGAAAAAAAAAGTAAATGATTATAAATAAGACACATTATAAATCAAATGGAAAGTGTAAGAAGAATTCACCAAAATTATTTAATAAAAATTATATAATAATAAATTTATAATTTTTGTGTTTTTATTAACTTTATAAAGATTTTACATGCTGTGCATAAGGGCCATTCACACCAACATAAGTTTTCATTTATATAAGAAATTTAAAAGATTTTTTTTAACATTTACATCAAATTAAGACTTTTAAAAATTAATAAAGATGAACTTTGAATTATTAGAAGTCCCTTAAGATATTTAACATTTTAATAATTAATAATAGTTAAATAAACTCTAGTGTGAACACAATTCACTCTTAATATTTATTATAATTTTATTAAGAAAAATAAAAATAAGGGTTGATATAAATAACTCCATAGTTATGTACTTAAGTACATGCCTATTATATACCCTTACAATGATAAGTATAATATATATTTTAAGATCATCAAAATATATATTACTAACCATAAAAAGTTTGTGAAATAAAAGTTAATGAACATTATATTTACATATAAAACAGAAAGGTTAATTATAAAATTTATTTTAAAAATTAATTGTAATAAAATAATTTTAAAACATTTGATTTACATAAAAATTAATATTGACAAAATATCTCAACTTGAAAATTAAATTAGAATTTTTCAAAAAAGAATTATTAACACACAAAATCATCTACAAGAAATTTTTTAATATGTTATAATAAGGAAAATAGTCACTAAATCTAGTGAATTATTAGGTCAACGAAGCATTAACCTAAATTAAATTAAATTTAAATAAATAAATAAAAAAATTAGAGTTTTGAAATGTTGCTTCGTTTTGAATATGGAAGCTAATTTTTTTAGAATGTGGTTCCTCTGAAAAAAATCAGGTTAGCCAAGAAAAAATAATAATAAAATAACATATTAATGAGGGAAAATGTAAATGAAAATTTTCTAAATTAAAAATTAAAAATTAAAAGAATTAAATTTTAATGTTATAATTAACATTCTTGACGAGGATATATATATGTAGCGTTGCAATACTGGTTTATTAGAAAGTAATATATTGAAATATGAAGTTAATGAAGTTGAACCGTTGAATACAGGTCAAACACAAAATAAGCAAAAACATTTATGTTTGATTTTATAATTTTCTAAAACTCAAGTTGAACTAATCCGTAGTTTTTCTTTCTTAATTTCATCGGTTGGATTATAAGTTATTAATTTTTAAAGTTTGAAGAAGCCAAATATACATTTTATAAAGTATAAATTCATATAATACATTTTATTTATTTTGTTTTCTTTAATTAAATGACATTTAGTTAATTATGACATTTAAAAAATCCATATTTGATTAAGAAACCTATTGACAAAGTTAAAATAATAAAGAACATTTTAAATTGTTATAAATTAGTGCTTAAATTATTTTTTAAACAATTATGTTTATTTACATAAAAAAAATAGATTTATTTTACAAATTGATTTATAATAAAATTATTTGTAAGACTTTTGATTTACGTCAAAATTAATATTAACAATTACTTCATCTTAAAAATTAAACAAGAAAATAAAAATTCATATATTACATTAACACACAAAATATTAAAATTTTGATATGTCATAATAAAGAATTAGAGTAAATTTTATTTTTTTGTTTTTTTTTTAATTCAATGAAATCAATTAATTATTAACATTTAAAACGTCAGTGTTTAAATGTTTCAGCAGAATATTATATAATTTTTAACATGTAATAAAATAATATTCAATTAAGAATAATGAAAAGCATTTAACAAATTTTTAGTGAAATTTATTTTAGTTTTTACATAGTAATATTGTTTAAAAAGGTTACAAAACCTATTATGTAGGTGAGAGAATATGCTTAAATACCCGAGTTCTTTACACTTAGGGTAGTGTGGCTAAGTGTAGGGTAGGGTTGTAGTTCACGAAGCGCCATGCCGGGGTCAGAGGAGACAGGGGAGGCGATGGTCGATAGGCTGCGGCATATTGGGCTGTGGAGAACCCCAACAAAGAAGCGGCTGCGTAGTGATGTCCTTCAAGCAGCGAGAAAGAGGAAATGCAAAATTGCAGTAATGTCGGAATACTCCGAGAAGGACGCCGACGAACTTCCACCTGTGACACCGCCAGGTATGCCAGTGTACATATATTTCACAGATTCTCAGTTTTCTTCAGGTGTAGTATATCTCATTCATCTCTAATATACACATTTGTGTATATGGGTGTCTCTAGCTACACATCTCTATGTCTCTCTCACTCACTCTCTCTCTCTCTCTATATATATATAGAGAGAGAGATCTGTGTACCAATACACCCGTACGGGTCTCTCTAGCCACACACAGATCTCTCTCTATATTTTGATTGAGAAAGAGAGAGAGATCCGTGTGTGTCAATTTTCTCATAAATTTATATATATAAAAGTCTGAGCATACATACCAATATGCATGCATATGTGAGGACAACAGTTTATACATTTATGTATATGGGTCTCATTCAACTCTATATATCAAATTATGTGTAAGGGTTGCAGTCTAGTATCAATACACTCATTCATGTATAATTGATTTTTATTTAAAACAGGAAAGGAAAAGGAGGTGTTAGCTACTGTAGTATCACATGAGAGAGATGGGGTACTTAATGCTGTTCTAGAACAGTTAAAGGCTCTTGAGATAAAGCATACGGAGCAGATAGAAGCTCTGCAGATGCAAGTGAATTCAGATAAGGCTCTTAAGATAAAGCATACGGAGCAGATAGAAGCTCTGCAGATGCAAGTGAATCATCTGAGTTCACTGCTCACTTCATCGAGGGCATTGGCATTGCGCTTTTTTGCGGAGTACGTGGTACAACTATATAAACAAGCAGGTGGGAAAAACGTTCTTACATCAAACGAGTCCAAACTACTCACCGTTACACACGCTGTTGAAGGTATGTTCTTGTAACTGGTTGTTGGTGTATGTATGTATTTTATATATTCCATTATGATTTATATCAAACATATATAATATTTATATGTATAATAATATTCATAAAACCTTTATTAATAATGTTTTATGTAGGATTTAACGATCAATTGCCACTAAACTCGGAGATTATATCTAAACTTAAGAAGATCTCAAATATTGTGAAGAAGGTCTCTCGGAAATTCTGTCACGCTGGATCTGTAAAAGAGGCTGCAAATGCGATACTGGACGTAGCAAGGTTTCGACCGGTATGAATTATTATATATAAATCTATTGCTGCATTGTTTTATGCATTATGTTTGTGTGCATGTTCTACTTTGTATTAAAGTTTGTATATTATTGGATTCAGGAGTGGAAGAAGATTGTGAGTGACGAAGCTTTGGTTGCGTGGAAGAGATGTTTGTGGAAGTATTTGGTATCACGCCCCAGGATGCAGTGGCTTCGGAGGAAAGTAAACATAACGAAGTGTTCCCCATTGGAGAGATGAGAAGAAGGGGGAAATGGACCCCTGAGAGTGACTCGGAGACGACAGAATTCTAATAAGTAGTTTAATTACTTAAATGTTGAAACCTTTAATATTTTGAATTCAAACTTACTAAGTACACATGTAAAATATTGATTTAAATGATAAGAATATTCTTAGAGAGTTTAAAATCATTAATACAATCACGAATATTAAACACAGTATACGTAACCGAGTGAAGTAGTGATTCAAATGAGTCTTATTTCTTCCGTCCCGCCATGTGATCGTATATACAAAAATTCGAGAATATAAGTTTAAAAATACTAGTGTAAAAGCTGGTAGTATGAAATGTCCAGAATACGTGGTTATATTGTAATATCAATATCAATTGGTGTACCAATGTAATGACTATAAAATGGTAAAGTAATTTTAATAAAGTTGTACTTGAGATAAAGCATTTATAACAGCTAAAGGGTAAACTTAATAGTTGTATTATTCACACTAAAAATGGGAACTCTATAAGTGTATTATAGATATTCCTAATATGCTACTAGTTACCTTACAAGGTAATGAGGTTGTAAGGTAACTAACCTCATTTTCAATTTATTTACCTTAAGAATTTTAAAATTAAACCTTTATTATAACTTACATAAATTAATAATTCTTTTTAAAAAAAAAAAAAAGACATCTGAATACATATGTAAAGAATATGTAAACATTATTACATGTAAAAATTTATGTTTATAATTAATACGTAAAAATAATTAGTAATTATAAATTATATATAAAATAAAATATTAAATGATGAGCTAAATATGTACACATATTGTTTTTTCTTTTTTGGAACCTTTATTAAAATTTATGTGGTTTAGTTGATATTTAAGGTTGATTGAGATGACTCACATTAAATTCTTTTCTTAGAAACCCTTGAAAACATATTAAATGGAGATATATATCTTTTATATATATTATTACATATTTTATATTTGATAATGAAATCTAAATATTCAAATTTATAATATAACTCATAAGTATATTTATAAATGTACGATAATCCTGAATATAACGCTTGTATGTTCGTTTGAGTTAGCAATAATTATGTATATATGTATGTACCAATCTATTAAGTTATTGTTCTACCATAAAGAATTTTGTTGAATTTGAACATGAAATATATTATTTACTATCTTATCATCGTAATAATAAGTTTAAAACATTTTATATGCTCCTTGAAAAATAAATTAAAAATAACTTTATTTAGCTTTACTGACATAACATAGGGTGTGGAAAAGTTTATCTCAATCTATTAAGCATTATTATTAATTATTATTATTTTACATGTAATACATTATAGATTTTCGTAACTAAGTATATTTACATTTAAACAAAATTATGAACAATATATGTAATCCATAAAAAACTTTTATTTGTTTGTTTGTGTGTGTACGTGTACATGTGTGTGTATAGATGATGTCAAACTATTGTTACATAGGAATAGGATTGCATTATAAAGCTAATATGAACTTTAGAATAATGTATAAATGCATTAGAGCCTACTTTAATGATTATCTACATATATATAGTTATATTATCATAAGAGATGTGCGTGCTCATTCTTACATTTGTGTGCTTCCATGTAATTCACTATTGATACAAAAGTATAAAAGTATCATAATTTACAATTTTGCTTTAAATATAATGAAACACAATCATCTTTTGATGTGGATGATATTTATAAGTTTAAAGTGTATTGTGATTGAAACTTTTTTAAAAATTGATTTGTTTTAAGAAACATAAAAGAATACTTATATAAAAT
The DNA here is from genome assembly GCA_003024785.1 of Selaginella tamariscina. Taxonomy (NCBI): domain Eukaryota; kingdom Viridiplantae; phylum Streptophyta; class Lycopodiopsida; order Selaginellales; family Selaginellaceae; genus Selaginella; species Selaginella tamariscina. The sequence goes on from PUQB01000997.1 coordinate 48,544, forward strand.
GAAACTTAACATGAATTGAAATAATTTTATTTTATTATATTACTATTTTCATGTTCATGTATAAAACAATGAAATTCAAAATTAACATAAACAAGTGAATGCCCCATTATCGATGTTAAGGATGGAACGTTTGTGTCAATTTTAAATTTCATAAAACTATTCTCCATCCTTAACATAAAAAATGAAAATTGCACATATATGTGAAGTTTCATTTTTGACTTCATAAACATGATTGACCAAAAAATGAAAATTGCACATATATGTGAAGTTTCATTTTTGACTTCATAAACATGATTGACCATCCTTAGCACTGAGGATGTCAAATACACTTGTGTAATCAATTATGCCTTTTAAAAATGGAGACTATGGAGACCCAATAAAGAGGCAATTGTGCAGTTTAATTGTGTAGTTTAAATAGAAAAATATAAAATTACAATCATGTTAGAGTACACAGCTAAAATTCCACTTATGACACTGTGTATGTTAATATTTCCTTATTTTCATTTATGTATGCATATATTTATGGGTCTCACTTAGCTCTAATATATATACACCACAATACACATGTGTTCTAATATATATACACCACAATACACGTGTACAAATATATGTGGGTCTATAAGGATCTTGGAGAGCAATTAATGTGTGTGTGGCACCATAAGCACACAATTGTATGGACTATTTAAAGAATATTCTTTTTAAAATCCTTAATAGCAAGGATTTTTCTTAACTTTTGGCTTCATGATCATCCAATGTCCTTAGTATATGAGAATATGAAATTTTTTTATCACCTTATTATTAAGATATTTATACTTTATATTTGATAAAGTATGATATAATATATATTGAATATTGAGACTGGTGCACTCAATATTGAGACTTAGTTATGATTATATTATGTACCCATAATCATGAAATAAAAAGACTCAAAAAGGGATTTGAGTTTAACACTTTGATAAAATAGTACTTTAGTGTTGTAACTTAGAAACCCAGTCTTCAAGTTAGTTAAGAGAAGAGCAGTTTCTCAATATATTACTTGGAGAGAAATGTAATGCATTGTGAGATTACTAGATATCCAGAATAAGTGGTGTATCTTAATTTAACATATTGAACTAAATATTTTACTCATGTTTGGGAAATTTTATTGAATTATGAGAACATAAGGTTAACATGGCATTTCGGTGTCATGATAACATTAGTGAAAGTTAATATTTTTCTAAATGAGTTAAATGAACCAAATGCTAATTCATAATTTATTTTAGTCCTTGAACTATTTTCAAAATACTAAAATAATATTATATTTCCATCGTAAAACAGAAGTTTGATTCCTGTCAACTAATGTTTATATTGCAGTTTTTGCATGTTGATAAACTGATACGATTACAAAGTTTAATGTAACAACTTGTTAATAAATTTGAGATTTGAAGGTTAGCCAATCATTGTTAATTTGAATGTATCAATATCAAAAGTGCAACTGTTTATGAAATGGGGATTGGTTTGAAAATACTTGTCAAACACTAAGTGTTCCAATTAGTGGAAATGCTTATGCAATCAATTTAAGAGTTAAACATGGATATAATGTTACAAAGGTGTGCAACATTACAGATTCATGGAAACTCTTATCATGAGAATTAAGTTTTTAAATTTAATATTTAACTTAGTGAAATAAAGAGTTAAAAATTATTAAATGACATTTAGTATGTTGTACTCTTTGAGAAATGAGTATAATATGAAAGTGTCATACTTAAGGCACTAAATATAAATTATAATTTTTCACATAAATTATACAAACTATTCCACAAGATGTGAGGCATCCAAGAAAATATTTTCTTATGTTTGCTCCTTAAATTGGCTGGTGATGCGAAAATAATATAAAATGAGGGATAGTGTTATGACACTTGATATCAAAAGATGAAACAATTTCATTCCTCATAGGATAAAACTTTTAATAATATCACGAAGAAGTTTGTCTTTACTTCTCGTTTACATGTGTATAATCGCATGGTTCTATAATTACCTATGGCCAAATTGACATGTTAATATGAGTTAGTTATGGAAAGAAACTCAGTGATTCCACTAAAGGCTTAGCTATACACTAACCTAGGAGGGGGGGGACTTATGACAAGTGCAAGTAGGTATAGTAGCAAACCCTTTTTGAAGAGTGATGAATTTGCTAAAAACACAAAAGGAGGTAATGAAAATACTTTGGTAAGTGAGAATGTGGAAATAAAAGAAACACAAAGGTATTAAATTAAGTATTTGAGATGGACTCAAATTGTTTGTTATGTGCATAACGACAGGGTCGTCAACTATGTTTAATGTTAAGAAATAAAGTAAAGCTTTTATTTCTTATTAACTTAGGGGTTGACACTTAGCATTAACCCTATATATAAGTTTTAGTTATGTAAAAAAATTAATTATTATGTTATATACGTTCGAGTGATAGACTTTACAAGTGTGCAAATGTTTACAAGTGACTTTATGTTGGAAGTGGTGCCTATGGCAGTTGAGTTTACGATTTTGAAGTACTTAGTTTCACGTAATGCATAGGGTTAATAAAATTATATGAACTGTTTGCTGACTTTGCATTAAGTGATATGTTAGTTTTGATTATTTTTTTTTTTAACATTATCTAGTCTTAGAATTAAATATTAATGAGGATGTTGACATTTTTAAGATGTGAAGAGTGTATCACATTTTTATTATGATTGCTCTTTATTTTAAAAGGTAACTTGATGTCACTTAGTTATTGAGGAATAGGCCTGCTTAGTGGGTGTTGTTAGGTATTTTTAAGAAACTTTAGGCAAAGCTAACACTTTCATTTAAAAAACTTTCCCCTCGTTTTTGACATCCAAATCGGTGAGTTTGACTTATTGATATGGATAAAAACACCTCTAGGGAGCCTACACCCTAATTAGGATTTAGGGGTAGGCAGATGGTTAAGTTAAACTCATTAAGTCAATTACTATAGGATTGGGTTTTCGTGTCAGCCTACTTAAGCAAATAAGAAATGGGGAGAGGCTTGTTGCTAGGGGAAAGGTAATAAGGAGGGGGCTTCGTCATATAAATTAAGTAGAGCAGCATTAGGGGTGTTTTTAATCATATTCGACATGCTGAAGTCACTAATTGAATATTAAAACAAGAGGAGAGTTTTCTAAATAAAGGTGCTAGTTTCACTTACAATTTCAAGAAAATACTTAACGACACCTAATTCGACCATCATTATATACCCAAATGTACTAAGTGGATCATTTCCTCAACACCTAGGGGTTGTGATATATTTTAATAAGTAATAAAAATCAACTTTTAAAATAAAAAACAATCATAGGAAAATCAATGACATAAATAATATATGTGTATATGTTTACATAAATATTCATTAGTATATATACACACACACACACACATTTCTTTGTGCTAATTCATTAATCTTAATCAAATTAGAATTCTTTAATATACTTGAAAAGAATCAAACTCAATGGTTATGATTAAAATTTAAGTTTATATTAATTTTAGCATTCTATAAGATTTTCTTAAACATATCATTTTAGTTATTCTTTTTAACTTTAATTCTTTCAAGATTAAATTTTGACTCTTGATTCATAATAATATAAACATATTTTATTATATTCTTAACATATAACACCTCGTATGAAGTCAATTTTATATTTTAATAAATTATATTATATTATTTTGTTATGCGACAAAGTTTATCAAAGTACAATGAAAATGATATGAATGTAAAAAAACAATTTTCAAACTAAAAGAGAATGAAAAATATTATAAAAAAAATAGAGAAAATTAAGAAAAAAACATAAAATATGAATCAATAACATTAACATCATTTATAAAATTCATTTACTTTCCTCTCTCATAACAAGTATTAATGAACATTGATATTTCTTATTATTTTATTGTATGCTATTTAAAAGAAAATATATTACTTTATAAAATAAAAGATCATTGTTACTAATTTGTTTACAATAGATTGGTAATTATCACACATACACACATATATATAATTACAATGTTTAATTAATTAATTAAAGTACAATAATTTTGGTGGTTGTTGCCTTGTTATAATTAATTAAAAAAGAAAAAAAAAGTAAATGATTATAAATAAAACACATTATAAATCAAATGGAAAGTGTAAGAAGAATTCACCAAAATTATTTAATAAAAATTATATAATAATAAATTTATAATTTTTGTGTTTTTATTAACTTTATAAAGATTTTACATGTTGTGCATAAGGGCCATTCACACCAACATAAGTTTTCATTTATATAAGAAATTTAAAAGATTTTTTTTACATTTACATCAAATTAAGACTTTTAAAAATTAATAAAGATGAACTTTGAATTATTAGAAGTCCCTTAAGATATTTAACATTTTAATAATTAATAACAGTTAAATAAACTCTAGTGTGAACACAATTCACTCTTAATATTTATTATAATTTTATTAAGAAAAATAAAAATAAGGGTTGATATAAATAACCCATAGTTATGTACTTAAGTACATGCCTATTATATACCCTTACAATGATAAGTATAATATATATTTTAAGATCATCAAAATATATATTACTAACCATAAAAAGTTTGTGAAATAAAAGTTAATGAACATTATATTTACATATAAAACAGAAAGGTTAATTATAAAATTTATTTTAAAAATTAATTGTAATAAAATAATTTTAAAACATTTGATTTACATAAAAATTAATATTGACAAAATATCTCAACTTGAAAATTAAATTAGAATTTTTCAAAAAAGAATTATTAACACACAAAATCATCTACAAGAAATTTTTTAATATGTTATAATAAGGAAAATAGTCACTAAATCTAGTGAATTATTAGGTCAACGAAGCTTAATCTAAATTAAATTAAATTTAAATAAATAAAAATAAAAATTAGAGTTTTGAAATGTTGCTTCGTTTTGAATATGGAAGCTAATTTTTTTAGAATGTGGTTCCTCTGAAAAAAATCAGGTTAGCCAAGAAAAAATAATAATATAAATAACATATTAATGAGGAAAATGTAAATGAAAATTTTCTAAATTAAAAATTAAAAATTAAAAGAATTAAATTTTAATGTTATAATTAACATTCTTGACGAGGATATATATATGTAGCGTTGCAATACTGGTTTATTAGAAAGTAATATATTGAAATATGAAGTTAATGAAGTTGAACCGTTGAATACAGGTCAAACACAAAATAAGCAAAAACATTTATGTTTGATTTTATAATTTTCTAAAACTCAAGTTGAACTAATCCGTAGTTTTTCTTTCTTAATTTCATCGGTTGGATTATAAGTTATTAATTTTTTAAAGTTTGAAGAAGCCAAATATACATTTTATAAAGTATAAATTCATATAATACATTTTATTTATTTTGTTTTCTTTAATTAAATGACATTTAGTTAATTATGACATTTAAAAAATCCATATTTGATTAAGAAACCTATTGACAAAGTTAAAATAATAAAGAACATTTTAAATTGTTATAAATTAGTGCTTAAATTATTTTTTAAACAATTATGTTTATTTACATAAAAAAAATAGATTTATTTTACAAATTGATTTATATAAAATTATTTGTAAACTTTTGATTTACGTCAAAATTAATATTAACAATTACTTCATCTTAAAAATTAAACAAGAAAATAAAAATTCATATATTACATTAACACACAAAATATTAAAATTTTGATATGTCATAATAAAGAATTAGAGTACAAATTTTATTTTTTTGTTTTTTTTTAATTCAATGAAATCAATTAATTATTAACATTTAAAACGTCAGTGTTTAAATGTTTCAGCAGAATATTATATAATTTTAACATGTAATAAAATAATATTCAATTAAGAATAATGAAAAGCATTTAACAAATTTTTAGTGAAATTTATTTTAGTTTTTACATAGTAATATTGTTTAAAAAGGTTACAAAACCTATTATGTAGGTGAGAGAATATGCTTAAATACCCGAGTTCTTTACACTTAGGGTAGTGTGGCTAAGTGTAGGGTTAGGGTTGTAGTTCACGAAGCGCCATGCCGGGGTCAGAGGAGACAGGGGAGGCGATGGTCGATAGGCTGCGGCATATTGGGCTGTGGAGAACCCCAACAAAGAAGCGGCTGCGTAGTGATGTCCTTCAAGCAGCGAGAAAGAGGAAATGCAAAATTGCAGTAATGTCGGAATACTCCGAGAAGGACGCCGACGAACTTCCACCTGTGACACCGCCAGGTATGCCAGTGTACATATATTTCACAGATTCTCAGTTTTCTTCAGGTGTAGTATATCTCATTCATCTCTAATATACACATTTGTGTATATGGGTGTCTCTAGCTACACATCTCTATGTCTCTCTCTCACTCACTCTCTCTCTCTATATATATATAGAGAGAGAGATCTGTGTACCAATACACCCGTACGGGTCTCTCTAGCCACACACAGATCTCTCTCTATATTTTGATTGAGAGAGAGAGAGATCCGTGTGTGTCAATTTTCTCATAAATTTATATATATATAAAAGTCTGAGCATACATACCAATATGCATGCATATGTGAGGACAACAGTTTATACATTTATGTATATGGGTCTCATTCAACTCTATATATCAAATTATGTGTAAGGGTTGCAGTCTAGTATCAATACACTCATTCATGTATAATTGATTTTTATTTAAAACAGGAAAGGAAAAGGAGGTGTTAGCTACTGTAGTATCACATGAGAGAGATGGGGTACTTAATGCTGTTCTAGAACAGTTAAAGGCTCTTGAGATAAAGCATACGGAGCAGATAGAAGCTCTGCAGATGCAAGTGAATTCAGATAAGGCTCTTAAGATAAAGCATACGGAGCAGATAGAAGCTCTGCAGATGCAAGTGAATCATCTGAGTTCACTGCTCACTTCATCGAGGGCATTGGCATTGCGCTTTTTTGCGGAGTACGTGGTACAACTATATAAACAAGCAGGTGGGAAAAACGTTCTTACATCAAACGAGTCCAAACTACTCACCGTTACACACGCTGTTGAAGGTATGTTCTTGTAACTGGTTGTTGGTGTATGTATGTATTTTATATATTCCATTATGATTTATATCAAACATATATAATATTTATATGTATAATAATATTCATAAAACCTTTATTAATAATGTTTTATGTAGGATTTAACGATCAATTGCCACTAAACTCGGAGATTATATCTAAACTTAAGAAGATCTCAAATATTGTGAAGAAGGTCTCTCGGAAATTCTGTCACGCTGGATCTGTAAAAGAGGCTGCAAATGCGATACTGGACGTAGCAAGGTTTCGACCGGTATGAATTATTATATATAAATCTATTGCTGCATTGTTTTATGCATTATGTTTGTGTGCATGTTCTACTTTGTATTAAAGTTTGTATATTATTGGATTCAGGAGTGGAAGAAGATTGTGAGTGACGAAGCTTTGGTTGCGTGCGAAGAGATGTTTGTGGAAGTATTTGGTATCACGCCCCAGGATGCAGTGGCTTCGGAGGAAAGTAAACATAACGAAGTGTTCCCCATTGGAGAGATGAGAAGAAGGGGGAAATGGACCCCTGAGAGTGACTCGGAGACGACAGAATTCTAATAAGTAGTTTAATTACTTAAATGTTGAAACCTTTAATATTTTGAATTCAAACTTACTAAGTACACATGTAAAATATTGATTTAAATGATAAGAATATTCTTAGAGAGTTTAAAATCATTAATACAATCACGAATATTAAACACAGTATACGTAACCGAGTGAAGTAGTGATTCAAATGAGTCTTATTTCTTCCGTCCCGCCATGTGATCGTATATACAAAAATTCGAGAATATAAGTTTAAAAATACTAGTGTAAAAGCTGGTAGTATGAAATGTCCAGAATACGTGGTTATATTGTAATATCAATATCAATTGGTGTACCAATGTAATGACTATAAAATGGTAAAGTAATTTTAATAAAGTTGTACTTGAGATAAAGCATTTATAACAGCTAAAGGGTAAACTTAATAGTTGTATTATTCACACTAAAAATGGGAACTCTATAAGTGTATTATAGATATTCCTAAATATGCTACTAGTTACCTTACAAGGTAATGAGGTTGTAAGGTAACTAACCTCATTTTTCAATTATTTACCTTAAGAATTTTAAAATTAAACCTTTATTATAACTTACATAAATTAATAATTAAAAAAAAAAAAAAAGACATCTGAATACATATGTAAAGAATATGTAAACATTATTACATGTAAAAATTTATGTTTATAATTAATACGTAAAAATAATTAGTAATTATAAATTATATATAAAATAAAATATTAAATGATGAGCTAAATATGTACACATATTGTTTTTTCTTTTTTGGAACCTTTATTAAAATTTATGTGGTTTAGTTGATATTTAAGGTTGATTGAGATGACTCACATTAAATTCTTTTCTTAGAAACCCTTGAAAACATATTAAATGGAGATATATATCTTTTATATATATTATTACATATTTTATATTTGATAAATGAAATCTAAATATTCAAATTTAATAATATAACATAAGTATATTTATAAATGTATGATAATCCTGAATATAACGCTTGTATGTTCGTTTGAGTTAGCAATAATTATGTATATATGTATGTACCAATCTATTAAGTTATTGTTCTACCATAAAGAATTTTGTTGAATTTGAACATGAAATATATTATTTACTATCTTATCATCGTAATAATAAGTTTAAAACATTTTATATGCTCCTTGAAAAATAAATTAAAAATAACTTTATTTAGCTTTACTGACATAACATAGGGTGTGGAAAAGTTTATCTCAATCTATTAAGCATTATTATTAAATTATTATTATTTTACATGTAATACATTATAGATTTTCGTAACTAAGTATATTTACATTTAAACAAAATCTATGAACAATATATGTAATCCATAAAAAACTTTTATTTGTTTGTTTGTGTGTGTACGTGTACATGTGTGTGTATAGATGATGTCAAACTATTGTTACATAGGAATAGGATTGCATTATAAAGCTAATATGAATTTTAGAATAATGTATAAATGCATTAGAGCCTACTTTAATGATTATCTACATATATAGTTATATTATCATAAGAGATGTGCGTGCTCATTCTTACATTTTGTGTGCTTCCATGTAATTCACTATTGATACAAAAGTATAAAAGTATCATAATTTACAATTTTGCTTTAAATATAATGAAACACAATCATCTTTGATGTGGATGATATTTATAAGTTTAAAGTGTATTGTGATTGAAACTTTTTTAAAAATTGATTTGTTTTAAGAAACATAAAAGAATACTTATATAAAATGAAACTTAACATGAATTGAAATAATTTATTTTATTATATTACTATTTTCATGTTCATGTATAAAACAATGAAATTCAAAATTAACATAAACAAGGTGAATGCCCCATTATCGATGTTAAGGATGGAACGTTTGTGTCAATTTTAAATTTCATAAAACTAATTCTCCATCCTTAACATAAAAAATGAAAATTGCACATATATGTGAAGTTTCATTTTTGACTTCATAAACATGATTGACCATCCTTAGCACTGAGGATGTCAAATACACTTGTGTAATCAATTATGCCTTTTAAAAATGGTTCCCTTGGATTTTAGTGTTAAAAATGGGGATGCATATTTGTGTAGACAATTATTATCTTCCAAAGAAAGCATCAAAAAATTGATCCTTAATCCTTAACATCGAAGATGCATATATATGTGGAAAATAATAATAATAATAATAAAAACAAAAAGTTCTTTATTATTTATTTTTTAAATTTTTCTTGGGAGGTCTACCCCTTCCTTTGCCAACCTTTTCAATAGTTTTGGAGTCTTGACTACCTTTAATTGTCATTTCTTAATTGATGTAATCGTTATTTAAATTTCATCTTTATTCTAGTTTTTTAAACATTTGACATAAACTAAAAGAGACAAGGGAACAATGATATATACCAATCAAAAAAGAACTCAAGTCACTTACATTGGCCACTAACTCTTTTTCCTTTTGAAGACATGGCTTTCTTTACCTTAAGTCAAGTGGCATATTAGGTGTGTTTTGCTCTAAAACATCATTGTTATTCACCTCCTCATTAAAAACATCTTTAAAACTTTAGCTTATTTCATCAAGGCATACCCCTTTGTGCCTCTTTAACTTCCAATGCACGTAGGTATATTACACCTTAAGGTTGCCTAACTCTTATCATTAACAAATTTGTGCCCATGTTATTAGGTACATTCAAAGTCACAAAGTTAATCAATTTCTTTATCTAATAACCCACTCACAAGCTTAGAAGGCATTGCTAGGTAAATGTTCTACAAAATTAATGGTTGATGCTTTGTTTTAGCTGCTCATCTATGTCAAGTTAGGAACAACCCTCACAATTCAATTGGTCATGTATTTTGACTCATGATGTGAGCATTGTTCGTATACTGTGAGCATGAGTTCCTATAAGTTAGGTTCCTAAACACGAGTTATCTTAATAGATTTGCATGTTTTCTAATGAGGGTTTCTAGAATTGGCATCTACCAAGCCACACACACGGCACCAAATAAAACCTCTAACATAAGACAACATGAGTTAGGAGCTAGCACTATTACCAATTGTATATGTTATACCTCCCTCTAAACTATAAATGTCTACGATAAGTCACTCCATTTATTGTTGAACAAATAACACAACAAGCCAAATGGACTAGTTCTAGGTATATGATTTCATAAAGTTTTTTACATAATGCATAAAGCCCATATGGTCAAGTAGCCATGTGTGTGATTTTGTATAATAAATATTATGGTTACAATTATGATTTGAGCTTCACACAATACACATTATTCTTAAAATTTTGTTTAAGTATATAAATTTACTTTGTATGTGGTTTTTTATATTATGGTTTTAATTAAAAATTTGAGTTTTATATTTATAATTAATATAGTGTTTAATATAGCTTAAATTTATGTCATAATTTTACTATAATTTCTCTTTACTTTGGATGTTGACTATTGTTACTTACCAAACTATGTTAATAAGCAAAACCCAGTTTGGGTACTCAAAGGTGATATTGCTAACAGAGAAGGAGTGGCTCACGTGCAAGTGTTGTAATAAGGAAATAGGCCCACTTAGTGCACTTGGGTATGCAGTAATGGTTTGGCTGAGTGTCGTTAGGGACTTGCAGAAAAAGCTAGCACTTCCCTTTAAAAAACTCTTACTCTAGTTTTTCATGTCCCGGTTAAGTTCCTAATTAGTTCTAGTTAGTTCGGCATGTTAGATGTAGGTAGAAAGACCCTAGGGTTGGCCTAACCCTAGGATTGTTCTAACCCCACGCAAACCCCTTGGGTTAGGATTTAGGAGTCGATGGATCGTTAGCTTAAACTCATTAAGTATTCTCATTAGGAATGATATTCCATATAAAATAGGAAAAGAAAGCGAGGGGCTTTATCACATATATTAAGTAAGATGTGTAGTGAAAGTTTCTAAGTTCATAACAGAGCTTGTTATTATTTTTACCAGTACAAGATCTAGCTTGTGTGTTAAGACATAACCCTTTGTTATGCTGCCTCAACTTCTAAACAATAGGGATACATCTCATCTTCGAGGTAGCCTACCCTTAACATTGGTAAATTCGTGCTTGGGAGGTCTTGTCGGATTGCATGTTCTAAGAGTCAAAAGTTGAAACATGTCTCTAATCTCCTCCTCCATGTCAAGTTAGGAATAGCACTCACAGTTGAGAAAGGCACATCCATGTCTGTGTTTAAATGTGGACATGAGATCTTAATAGGTTTTCTTTACCAAGTTCCTGAAGGTTCACAAAGGGGTTCTAGAGTTGGCATTTGATACTCATGTTTGTGGTATTTGGTGTAACTCTTGAATCTAAGAGGCTATGGTGTCAAAGTTTTAACCTGAAGGGCTAACATGTGGCCGCCAAGTGGCCTTTCGGCGTCAATTCTCTATGTGAGCAACGCTAAGTCTTCCAAGATGACCCTAAGAGTCTGACTCAGATGCCTAGTTAAACAGAAGACTTAGAGTCCTACTCTAAGCCCCCTAGAATGACCATCCCCCGAACCCTAAAGGATATCCCGAGTAGACTTTAGGATCCTATCCCAGTAGACCTAGACAGGCTCATGCCCTAACCCCACAAAGGAGATGTGTCTTACACATGCCCCTGTGACAAAGCTAAGGCATCATCACTTTCCACTAGCGGGTGGTTATTTGGTCCCTGGTAATTTAAAAAAATGCCACGTCATTAATAATAACTACCACTGTGGTTTTACACTAGAGTGGTTAATTGAATTAAAAATTAAACTACCATTGAACAATTTCCATTTAACCGTGGTTAAGAAGGTTTTTTTTTAATTAATTATAATTTAGGGTTATTGAGTTACCCTAGATTTGTGCAAGGAGAGGTTTGGCGGCATTTGGCTATGGATTATGGGCATAGAGAAATGGATCGTAAACAACTCATTCGAGTTGTAATTGCGATTGTGATCTCCATTCGAGGTATGTTAGAAGAAACTACTAGTATCACAAGTATGTTGGCAATTGAGTTGCTTCTTAAGGCTTTTGAATTGGCCATTAAATGTGATGGCATGACAAGGCAGAATTCTCCATTCATTTGGATGTTGATAGGCCTAATGTGTATGTTGAGAAACACTTCTTGCTTCTTATAATGATGCTATGTTCAAATCAAGGATGCGTGTATCACGAGATACCTTCTCATTTCTATGTACAGAACTTGCTCCATATTTACAGCGGCATGACACTCATTTACGGCAAGCCATTCCACTCGAGAAGCGAGTGTGTGTTGCCCTTACAGGTTAGGCACTGGTAATCTCATTAAGGATATTGCAGATGAGTACGGTATTGAATGACAACGGTGCACAAGATAGTTAAGGAGTTTTGTAATAATAAAAATAAAGCTTCGAGATAAATGCATTGCTTGGCCATCACCACAAAGGTTAGAAAAACTATCTAAAGAGTTTGAGAGGATCAGAGGCATTCCTAGTGTTGTTGGAGCCATTGATGGAAGTTATTTACAAGTGATTGCACCAAAACTTCATCCACAAGATTATTATAATAGGAAGGGTTTTCATTCTATTATACTTCAGTTGATTGTCTCAGCAAAGAAGTATATATGGGATTATGACATTGGATGGGCAGGTAGTTTACATGACTCCAATGTTTTTAACAGGTCAGCAGCTGGTTTGAGAATTAAGAATGGATATCTTGGATCATATTGTTTAGTTGGAGATGCTGCATATGCTGTTAAACCTTGGATGTTGTCTCCTTACAAAGGAAGCAAGCAAGGTTTAGATCGAATGAAGTACTATTGGAACTTCATTCAATCTAGCACTCGTATGCCAGTGGAGTGTGCAATTGGTGAATTGAAAGCTCGTTTCAGAATTCTTATGAAGAGGAATGATAGCAAGTTAAAGTATGTGCCTGATCAAGTGGCTACATGTTGTGTTCTTCACAACTTATGTATTTTACATGGTGATAGTTTTAACGATGCTTGATGGTTGAAGCTGAAAAAGAGTTGGAAGATACAATAAAAGCTGAGGAGGAGAGTACATTGGCTTTTCAAAGGGTGAGAGATACCTTTAAGCGATGTAAGCTTGATGAAAGTGAGGTAGCTAAAGCATCATCTTATATTTACATCGGGTGAAAGCAATAGGATTGACTTATGGAAGCTTTAGCAAGAAGTCTTGAACATGATGACAATGCAACAATAAGTAATATATGTCAGGCCATGAGTAGCTACTCAGACTCAGAAAGGAGGGATGCTTTGGCAAAAGTGTTGTTTGAGAATGCAAGCATAAACCTTGTGAGGCAAGTGTTTGGAGAAAATGACCTTAGTGAGTAAGAAGAGTAAGAACTAGTTTGTTTGGTGTTAGAGTGATATAGTCAATTATTTTTGTTGTTTTAAAACTTAAATATTACAGCGTGTGTGTTTATGTATAATTTAATTTATATGTTTGCTTATAAAAATATAAGTGAACATATACTCTCTTATGAATCATATTCCATTTAATTTGCTTTTCAAGATTTAACATCCAAGCTTTCTTAAACATTTACCTATGCAAAATATATATGGCTTTTGAGTTATATCAGTTAATACATTAATATATGTTATATCAGTTAATAACATTTT
>PUQB01000998.1:0-62518 GCA_003024785.1 Selaginella tamariscina
AGCAGTAAGTGGGTTATATTCAGTCTTAATCTCTCTCTCTCTCTCTCTCACACACACACACACACACATATATAATATAGTTATTGAATTGTATATTCTTGTATTATTATGAATTTATTAAATACTGTTTGCAGCTATGGAGAACCCCGTTACTGACACCATTCAAGCTCATAACAGTTTACATACATGAAGCTTCTCATGCTATAGCATGTAAGCTCACATGTGGTCATGTAAGTTTCAAATTTATATATTTACATATATATGTTATATTATATATATATATATATATATATATATATATATATATATTATATATATATATATATATATATATATATATATATATATATATTAACAGGTTGAAAGCATTGAGGTTAACCTTAATGAAGGTGGAGTAACCCGTACCAGAGGAGGACGACCCTGGTTGATACTTCCAGCTGGTTGTAAGTATGTCGTTCTCCAAAACTCTGTGTACGGCAGCATTCATAGATGTATATGTGGACATATATATACCTGTTATATATCCAATAAATATGTCCATATGTGTGTGTGTGTGTAATGTACAAACGCACATATTTTTACAGATCTTGGATCCTCTTTCTGGGGCATGGCGTTCATATTGATGGCAACACACCATATTACCACGCGAATTGCTCTGCTTGTCTAGGTGGCTCTCTTTTATTGGTTCTCTTAATCTACGCTAAGAATGTAAGTTATGCATAAGCAACACACACACACACACACAGAGTACGCCATTTTGTTGTTTGTAGCATCTACATATATGTACTTTATGAAACCTGAATGTATTGTGTGTGTGTGTGTGTGTGTGTGTGTGTAGATAGAGACAGGTATGCATAATATATTATAAATTTAGTTTTGAAACAATTATACGGGAGACTGATAGCTTTTGTCTTTGTTTGTTGTTTGACCAGTGGTTTTTGCGACTCCTCTGCCTTGGTACGGTGTATTAGTTCTATATATACATAAAACACACACACACATACACACACACACACACACACAGACATGCACAGGCAACCATGAACACCTACATATATCCTCAATGGACTAAATAAATTTTCGTGACTTTCTAGGCTTCCTCGTGTTCTTGGCGATAATCTGGGTTTTACAGGAAACAACGAGTGTGCATCTGCTCCGTTTTGTGATCTTATTCATTGGTACACACACACACACACACTAGAAAATATTGCTTACTTTTGCGTTATTACAGGTTGATGAACTGCATGTTTTCGGTTTATGGTACTTATATATATATATATATATATATATATATATATATATATATATATATAATAATAATAATAATATAAAATAATAAGGATCTGTGTGTATGTATATATGTTTATTCTTTAATTTAATATGATGTATGATATGCTTTTAATATCAAACTTCTCGTTGTATTTCAGATATCTATGATGATCTCATTTCTAGAAGAGTTAATACGAGCGATGCAGAAAAATTTGCTGAGACCTGCTTTTGTTGTCCTTGTAACGGGCTTGGCTGGGGAGTTATATGGTGTGTGTGTGTGTGTTCTATACATACATATAATGATGTATGTACATACAGGAATGTGTGCACGCTACATGTATTTGTGATTCTTATCTTCTCTGCTAATTTTGCAGGGGATTCATCTCACTCATTTTCCTTGGGGCAGCCATATATTTGGGTCTGGTCATACAGTCATGATTTAAACTGGGTTTGAACAATTGATTTTTTGTAGATTATTACATGTTTAAGAATATTAAATACATATTTTTGTGCTTTTGTAAGGCTACTAATGTACACACCTATTCAGCTTTGTATGTGTGCTATTAAGCAGGCCATAGATAAATATATATATAATATATTAAGTATGTACGTACATAATCATGTTATAAACATCAAGAACATATAATTACAGTACATAAAAATCTTTTGTTACTCGTTACACTAATTGTATTAAATAATTACGTATTTCCTTCGAAAAAATTGTAAATACTGGTCTTTTATTTTATTTAAATAAATACACGTGTGAGTGTGACGAGAACCCTAAAACAGAGACTCTCTAGGGTTTGGGAAGAGATATTCGAGAAAGGGAATTGATGGAGCTCCGCGTCGCGCTGCAGGAGGCGCTGCAGGCGTTGTATCATGGCGAAGCAGAAATGCATATGGCTGCAAATCGATGGCTTGAAGAATTTCAGCGCACCATGGAGGCCTGGGGGGTAAGAGAGAGATGGAGAGAGAGAGCTCTACAGTATTCATATAGATACCCAATATCGTGCATACTAAGCTTATGACTCGTTTTATGCAGTTATGTGATAGCTTGCTCCATGATCCAAGCAGCAGTTTCGAAGTTTTGTATTTCTGTGCACAGACAATAAGAACAAAGGTATGTGTATGATTTCTGATATCAAATGAAGTCCTTTACATTGTTTTCTTTAGGTTCAAAGAGATTATGAAGATCCCCAGCTGGGGCCGCTTTGTCCCTGCGGTCTCTCTTATGGTGAGTGCATATTTCATTCTTACACACATACATATGTATGCACACACACATATGCAGACACCTTACATACTTTGTTCAGAACTTGCTTGTGAGATTCAATAATGGGCTTCCGGCAGTTAGAACTCAGGTAAATGTTTCTTATTGCTTCATCACACACACACACACACACACATATATATATATCATATCATATCTCTTTGTTGTGTTATATATAGCTGAATACAAGCTGATAACTTATTGAATGTATTTGTGCCTAGCTATGGCTGCATTGGCAATACACATGCCTTCAGAAGAATGGGGCGGTATTGGAGTGGTCAAATGGTTAGGACATGAACTAGGCTCACGTCCCCACGCTACCTTGAGTCTTCTGGAGTTATTAGCTGTTTTACCTCAGGTTTGTTTAATAAACTTATCTTAATTGTGGATAATGCAAAGTATTCTTGTATCTCTTATTTCCACAGGAGGCGTATGCTACCAAAGTTACTACTCGTCCCGAAAGAAGGCGCCAATTCCAAAAGGAGCTAGCTGTTTCTGTAGAGGAAGCTTTTCCTTGTTAATCTCCTGCTTTAGAAGCTCTGAAGCGCTCCGTGAACAGGTTAGTGCAAAACACCCACTGTGTGTGTCAAATGTTGACTATGGTATGCACTGAGCCGATTTTACTTTGCTGATGTATATATCCTTAGTTAGGGGCGATCCACGTACTAATTTTCAATTATATTATAACTTCCTATCTATTTGCAGGTGCTTCAGGCATTTGCTGCTTGGATTCGATTGGGCAAGGGTATGGCACTGGCATTTTATTTATGAAAGTTACTAATAGATGTTTTTCAGGATTCCTGCAAATGTTCTGGCTTTGCATCCACTTGTCCAAGCTGCTCTATCGTCTTTGCAATCTGAACAAACATTCGACGCGCAGCAGTCGATGGTACGCAAGTATAGTGAGTTGTCTTTTGACCCGCTGATACATATATCTGTGTTTGTGCACACGCGTGTATATATGCATATATATATATATATATATATATATATATATATATATATATATATATGTGTGTGTGTGTGTGTGTGTGTGTGTGTAATGTATGTGTACCTCTCTATGCTCTTAACGTATACTTGCAGCAATTACTGAGCTGATTCGCTACACAATAAATGGATGTCCGGAGGATTTAGCAGTACATATGCCCCTTGTTCAAGTGTTAGTTCCCTGTGTGATGGGGCTCCGTCCTCGGTTTGCTGTTGCTTTGAAGGTATATGTTCTTATTTTGTTATGGTGGTTTATATAATTATTGTTAGGTACTGATTTGTTTATGAAAACACTAGTTAATCAATTGATATGAATTCAATTACTCCTGTATTATATTATAATTAATAAATCACTGTGTTCTTTTTTCTTGAGAATTTTAGGCTGCTATAACTGAGAAACAAGCAAAAGAATCAGGTATTTCTAAAGAAATGGACGGCGCTGAAGAGGTAAATTTATGATTTACTGCATAATTAATTTTGTAGGCTCAATTAATATTGTTTTTAACACAACTTAGGATGACGAGACTGTGAAAGGAATGGCCTATTTGTTTGCAGAATGGGAGAAGCCTACGTTGGGCTTATAGCCAGTGGTATTAAGCTAAACATGAATATTAATATTTAATTAAGTAAATGATTATAAAAACCTTGGAATACCCCAGCAGAAAGAAGAGCAAGCGCATCCACCGAATTAAATGCTAGCTATCAAGCAAGTATATTTATTTGCTAATACAGATTGTTGTAGGCACGGCTGAAGCAATAATGATTGTGGATGCCTTGGTAGAAGTCACTTCGCACCCAGATTATGCTATTTCTTCAATGACTTTCAACTTTTGGCATCGGCTGAGTCGCATATTGACCAGAAGGTACACGCAGATGTATGCTTATGTATCCTCGTGCGTATTTTGTGTGTATATATATATATGTCTGTCTATAGATACTGTTCACATCTATTAGTCATGACTAATATTGTTTAGTTTGATATACTACGAACCACATAACCACACACGTCTGTCAATATAGTCATACTAGTTTGTCGTGCTATTATGCATTAATTAGTATATTGACATACATTTGAACCTATTACAGAGAGCATTATACTTCTTTTGGTAGTGATGCAGCTGCAGAAGCAGAAAGAAACGACGGTTAATTATATTCCGTCCTTATTACAAACTTCTCGTGTCATTGGTAAGTATTTTCTTTAGTTGACTGATATATTGAATGAAGGTTTAATTAGACATAATAATAGTTTTTGAATGTTATGTGATGATTCCCAGATTAGTTTTCGTGTTACCTATCCTCCAGACTTTAAGTCATGGAGAAGAGATCAGGACGCAGATTTTCGTGATACAAGATCAGGTACGAAACCCCCGTGCGTGTGTACACAACATATGCGCAATTCCTTAACTAATTCGTAAGACACATAATTATAAAGAGTTTACAAAGTGTGTGTGTGGTGTGTGTGTGTGTGTGTGTGTGAGCGAGAGAGAGAGAGAGAGATCATTTACATGTGTTTATTATATGTGTTTAATGATTACTTCAGAAATTGCGCATATGTTAATGGATGCAACTGTCGTCCTTGGAGGCGAAATGACACTTGGACTTCTTGCGGAACCTTTATTGCAGGCACGTGTTTTCCTTCCATGCTTCATAATAAAGCATGATAATATAATACATAGTGATATGTCTTACATACTAGTGATATTGTCTTAACACTATACTTGGTTATTTGTTTTAGGTTAATATTCCAACTGAAGACGACGTTGAGTGGAATTGGAGACCTGCAGAAGCTTCATTATACTGTATAAGAGCAATCGCAAAGGCTGTTCCTCATTCAGAGGCAAATAGTCTTCCAAGAGTATGTGTGTGTGTGTGTATGTGAGAGAGAGAGAGAGAGAGAGAGTGAATGAATGATTGCTTTTGCAGATCATGAGTTTGCTGCCACGACTCCCAAAGCAGCAAGAGCTTCTATACACATGTAAGTTGCTGTATATACATGTACATGCATACACACGCACATGTGTTTATATATGCATGCACTAAGTTTTTCATACACATTCACGGCATATATGTTAAATTAAATAAGCTAAATAAATTGTATGCATGCAAAATATCTGAGATGATATGTGCACACAAAAAATAACATGAATCATTTACAGTTATCATTGTAAGTCATCTCTGTGTGCTGTGTATTATTTGATATATGCATTCATACCTATAGGCGTTGCTTTTTTCCAAGTTGTAACACACTCGGACGCACACGCACGCACAGACACAAGTGTGCAAATATAATTTGTTTCATTTGTGTGACAGAAACTATAAACATTATACAATATAATTTAGTGCTAATTTTCTTTTCAGCGTGTTTGACCGTTGGAGCTTTTGCTGATTGGCTGGGAGCTTCAGAGAGTGCGACAGAAGTACTCCCAATGCTCCTCCAAATGCTCACTGGCGCCCTATCCCAGTCTGAAGATCCGTCAGCTGCTGCAGCATTGGCCCTTAAACATGTTTGTGACGGTAATAAGTAGTTCTTTTTATAACATACATAAGCACTCACATCCATACACACACACACACACACATACATATGTATGTATTTATGTGGACACATACATAATATACAGAGCACACACTTGCATTGCTGTGTTTTGGGACGTGTAATTATGAAAGTGGTTGGTTGGTTCTGTGACTCTTGTGTACATGCATATGGGATAAACATTAAATTGTACATGTGTATTGGACATACACAAACACGGTTTGCTTTTGTTCAGCCTGCAGAACACGGTTGGTCGGTTCTGTGGACTCTTTACTTACACTTTATCGGGAAGCAACATCGGGGAAGGAAATTTAAGAAGTTTCACCTGAGTTCTGAATCCGAATTACAACTTTTGGAAGGTCTCAGGTATGTGTGTGTGTGTGTGTGTGTGTGTGTGTGTGTGTGTGTGTGTGTGTGTGTGTGTGAGAGAGAGAGAGAGAGAGAGAGAGAGAGAGAGAGAGAGAGAGAGAGAGAGAGAGAGAGAGAGAGAGAGAGAGAGAGAGAGAGAGAGAGAGAGAGAGAGAGAGATCATTTCTAACTTTTATTTACTTCATCAGTATGGTTTTGAGTGCCTTGCCACCGACTGAAACCTCTCGAGCATTGCAGGCTCTCTCCTACCTTGTTGTCGTCCCCCTTCAGGTTTGTTTATTTGTGTGTGTGTGTGTGTGAAGCCAGTGCATAGTGGTTGTTTTCTCATTCGGTTTCTTATTTTCTAGGAGTTGGTTACTAGTTCTCAAGCGGGAACACAGGCAACCTCTAGTCAATATACAGTTCTCATTGATAAACTCGCAAACATTTACAGGTGAAGTATTAAGTTCATGTTGCTATGTACCGATAGTCATCATGCGATGCTATACGAAATTATATAATATTATCTATATATATCATCTCTAAACACCAATATTGTCGGTTTTAATTTTTTTCCTTCTAGATATGTTGCGCAACCGGAACCATTGGCAGCGATATTCAATTACATGTGGCCTACTCTGGACGCAGTTTTTACTCAGTAAGTGCTAATGTGTTCACAAATATACATATGCATAATGTACACTATGTTATCTTTATAACATGGACACCCAAGCGTTCTGATGCTTGCTTTTTACCAGAAAAGCTGCCGATGCTCGCGTCATGGAAAGACTATGCAGAGCATGCAAATATGCGGTAAGTGATAGTGGGCTTAGCAAATGATGCTATTATAATAGCGTTGTGTTAAATAACAGGTTAGAACGTGTGGAAGAGCCTTGGCACCGAACATGGGACCTTTATTGGGAAAATACAGGTCCTTTTTCAGCAGCATAATCAATCCTGCTTCCTTTATCTTGCAAGTGAAGCGATGAAGGTGATCTTATTTAATATTTGTCAAGAATTTATTCATTATTATCCATTACACCTCTCTACTGCATACATAAATAAAACAACCCACACACACACACACACATCAGAGAAGTTCTTGCAGGTTTTCGGGGCGGAACCAAACTGTGCAGATTACATGAGGAATCTCATAACTGTCTTGTTCGGCAAGACGTTGAACACTTTGAAGACCATACAGGTTTGCGTTATATATGTTCCGTGTACATGGATGGTGTCTTTCCATATCTTTGTCTTCGCATACATATATTTGCTCTTCAACTTTACCGTATTGTTTTTCTGTATATAGGCCCGTGCGTGTGTGAGTATGTCTCTTAAATTTACAATTTGTGATATTTTCTCTTCAACTTTACCGTATTGTTTCTGTATATAGGCCCGTGCGTGTGTGAGTATGTCTCTTAAATTTATCAATGTGTTGTATTACCAGGATTTTACGGCAATGCCGGATCTAGCAGATGATTGTTTTTTACTGGCTTCAAGATGCATACGATATTGTCCTCATCTTCTAGTTCCTAGTGAAGTATTCCCACCACTCCTTGACTGTGCAGCTACGGGAATCATTGTTCAGCACCGGTACGTGTGTGTGTACACTCGGATGATATGGTACATATAGTATGAGCAATATATCATATAAACATTATTAGGTAATTATGTATATATGATTGTGGTTGCGTGTGTTATTAAGTAAACAGTTCTTAAAGTAAAGTGTATTTATTAATTAATTATCATATTGCATTATATTCTCATAAAGCTTCAGATTAATATTATCTGATGAGCTTATCATTTAAGTATACCCATTTGGTTTGGCGCGTGTACTATTGTATATAAACTAAACTGGATCGAATGGTGAGACAGACGTTGAATATATTTCTTTCTACTGATTGGCCTATGCCAATATTACTATATAATATGTACAAAACATATGGTACATTTATAATAATTTTTGAAATTATGTGTGTGCTCGCACGTGTATGTGTACGTATGCACGAGCATATATGCACATATATTATATATATATATATATATATATTTACACCCGTTAATCAGAATAAAAGGTAAGGGTAACATCAATATGAACTCTCTCTCTCTCTACTGATTAGATTATGCTTCGGTTGTATTTATTATATTTTGGTGTGCAGTGAGGCTTGCAGATCAATATTGACGTTTCTGCGGGATGTGATTGAGCTTTGTATTTCAATTGGTGGAAAGCCGTTCCAGGCTTTCATTGATAATGCTTTTGTGCCTCGGGTCCGTCTTTGACACGTGTTCTCGTAGCTGCTATTGCTGGAGCTCTCCCCACTTCTCGTTTGGACGAGGTAAACTTCTCGTCTTTATGTTACATATCTTGTACAAATCTGTACATGCAACTGCATAATATTGGGATGTTGCGTGTGTGTGTGTGTGCGTGCGTGTAAGGAAGGAGCGAGAGCAGCATGTTGTTCTTTTATTCATTAGGTTATGTATGAATCCAACAACATCTGCCTCTTGTGTGTACGTACACACATAAACCGTCATCCTGCACACACACACACACACACACACACACACACATATATATATATATATATGTATGTATATATTTCTAGAAGAACACCCACACTTTGTAAATATGACGCATAATACAAAATAGGAAGTTGCATACAATATGCAAAAATGTGATTTCCCTCTTTTCTCTCTTGTTCTGTATTGTGTGTGTGTATTTGCATACATAACTATGACACATGAGAAGTTGCATACAGTCCATAACAATGTGTAGAAACAGACGAATATTGAAGGACTTCCACCTCTTTCCGTTGGTGTATGCTATTTATACGTACTTCATGTGTGTGTGTAACATATATATTTTCTAGTTCAATATATAGAGATACACTTTAGTCAAAAGCTGGATACAGTATATGAATATGCTTTATTGTTGTACAAACACAAACAGAGAGAGAGAGAGATCTGATTTGAATGTGTTGCAGGTGATGAATGTGCTAGCATCTTTAGCGCGCTTATATGGGCAAAAGGTGGTGACATGGGCGCAGGAAGCCATATCTGCCATACCATCAACCATCGTCACAGACAACGAAAAGGCATCGTTTATACTGGGAGTCTCAGTAGCTGCATCAGGTGCCTCATCGGAGGTAGTAACAAACTCCATGGAAGATCTGTCCGAGGTATGCAGACGTAACAAGAAGGTCATGGATGCTGTTCAACTTGCTCTCCTACCACAATTAACTATTCCACCCAGTTAAGCTTTCAAAAGGTACCTGTGAAGAGTGTTTTGTTTCCTTCTTTTTTTTTTTTAGTTCAGTTATAAGTGAGTTTTGGTTGAGAGGAACATTTTGTAGCTGCAGGATTACATATACAGCTTGTATATTATCTTTGCTGCGGTGTATTGTTATTGTAGACTTTCGATTCTTTGGATTTATACACACACACATAAACACATTTACATGTGTACACGTAAACTTTGTATTTACTAGAATAGATGTATGTGTTTAATCTTATGTGTATCGATGGTCTGCAGTGTCATACACTATGTATGCCTACTTGTTCTGTACGTCTCTGTGGACTTCATACTTGCTTCCTATTTAGTGGTTATTAATAATGATTTTATTCTTAACTTGAATAACTTAGTTATGATATTACTTGGGTAGTTTATTTTAAGTTAGATTAATAACTCAATTGTTATTTTGAATGTAGTGAGTTTATCTTTAAGACTTATGTTTAGGCTTAATTATTTAATGATTTTTAACTTAATTATTATTTTAACTATCCTTAAACTATTAAATTTATCATGTTTGGGCCTAATTATTTAATGACCTAATGTTTGGGCTTAATTATTTAACGTACTTATGGACGTGTTATTACTATTGACGCTTTGCGTGATGTTCCGAAGAGAGAAGAGTACGGCGCTATGTACCCAAACATCATCCTTACGAATCGTCTTCAGGTAATACTTTCTTATTCATCATATACATGTGTATATATCCTGTTTAACATCTCAAATGAGAAGCCAACAAGGTTATACAAATTATATTCTCGTGTGTATTCGTCTTAGTTATATATCCACATATGGTTCATATGTATCAATATTTCTTCATATGTGTATTTTTCTTATTATCACATGGCATTCAGATGGCGCTCGGTGGTAAATATAATATGCATATATATTTTATTGCAACTACTGAGTGAATTTGTTGTCTAAACACCGTTCAAAATAATATATAATCTTGGTTTTGTAAACATTCTAAGGGGTTTAGAGAAATGGAAGCCAATTACTTAACTATAAAACCTCTCCTCTCCTTAATAACTATGTATAAACAAACACACATATGGAAAAAGCCCTACTTTCAACCACCGTGGTAGATAGTCCGAACCGGTTTTGGAGAATATAACCGAACACACAAATGCAAAGGAATATGTATATATGTGTGCACTTACCTTGCACACGAGAACAAGAACGCACTCAAGAGCTGTGAGGTTACGACGTGGACAGTGACAAGTGGAGGACTGTATGGAACTGAGCGAGAAGAGGGACGAATGAAGAGAATTGTGCTCTCGGACGGGACATTTGCGGTTTGTGAACGGGTATGGGACGGATCCAAGGGGGAATTCAGCACTTCCAGTGAGATTCTGAATGAGTCCGGGAGATGGGAGAGAACAGAGGAGCTTGGAGACTGTGGCAAGATTTACTTTACTGTAGTGAAGGGAATAGAGAGAGGTATGAAGATGACCGAGAACAGTAATATAGAATGTTTTCTATTGATATGTGATATATTATTATTGATATAAATGTGGTATATATTATTGTACGAACTTGAATATAGAATATTGTGCATCAAGTGTATCTCTAGGCTATATCGAGATAGCCTATATTAACACTAGTATAACGCTCATGCACGCCTTTTGGATTGTGTTATGGACTTAATTCTAAGAGGTTGAAATATCGTAGCAAGCAACGTGTTTGTGCTTATATTAGGATGCTTGTCCTGTTAGTACTCATAATTGGGTGTATTAACTCACACACTTAACCATGGGTGTTCTCCTTAGGAATGTGTGAGCATGTTCAAGATTGAATCATCTAAGCTTGTTAATATGCATTTTTATGAAGTAATGTGTTTAGGATTGTTCACATGTAACCTTAAGGGGTTTATTTAATGGAACACTACTAACCCTAAGATTATGACATAGTTAAACCCTTAGGGGTTAGTCATGAATCAAGGTATCCTCGTCACTTTTAAAAAAGTAGTTATATTCACAGTGAAAGTGATTCTCACGGGGTAAGTGATGAAGCCCTAGTTTTATTATGGATGTGTATTGCACATGTCTTATTGGTGGGGTTTAAGGCACGACTTTATTTGTCATTTGGGATGGTCAAATGATAAAGCATACTAATAGATATCAAAGCAAATGTTGAAATGGTATAATATTATATTATGAGCAACCATATAGAAGATAATTTATGCAAGTATCATTTATGTCACTTATTATGCATTATGACAATTGAATTACACAAAATAATGTTGAAATGGTATAATATTATAATTATGGGCAACCATATAGAAGATAATTTATGCAAGTATCATTTATGTCACTTATTATGCATTATGACAATTGAATTACACAAAATAATGTACTAATGAAAAGACTAGGAGGGCAACTTTTGCTTCCCACAAGATGAGTGGTACCACCAGCTTTACCAACCCCACTTCCACAAGTGTGTGGAATATAATGTTAAAATTACCTAAATATATTTAGGCTACTTTTTATCTTATGTTAATTTATAATAAAAATCATTAAATCCAAATTGAACCCAAATCTTAGTTCTTATGATATTTTATTAACCAATTAAAATAAAGAGTATTTATTATTTTGGATGTTCATAAACACCTACAAAAGTGTATATGCACCTTGTAACTAAAATGAGTATGATATATGAAAATGAGAATATAAAATAAATTACTAATTAATACTTAAGTTTTAATTATTTAATAAATATTTAATTAAGTTTTAATTATCATAATTATAACCTGATGGGTTGACTACTTAGGTAAAGATTGTGGGATATGTGGAATATGTGGGATATATAAGCAAAAAGACTCAAGTGTAACTGGGTCATCATGACCAGGGGCCCTTTCATAAACATTAATTAATTGGCATAAGAGAAGAGGGAAAGGTTGTGACAATTGGTATTGGAGCTTATTCTCTGCGGTTAGTAGGACTGCCTAAAGTTGTAGTGTATTTCAAGGTTTAGTTGGTTCTAAATTCTTGAAATACTATATTACTTTCGGTTAATACATTTGAATTTTGCACAGAGAGTTGGTTTTGAGATCTATAATTCTTTCAAAGGTGAGGAGTGTGTCATAATTTTTTACTATGATTCTTCTTTATTTTGAACGTTAAATATTGTTACCTACTAAACTATGTGATAAGTCCTAAGTGTAAAAGAAACATGGCCACTTAGTGCACTTAGATATATAGTGATGGTCCGACTGGGTGTCATTAAGTATTTGCAAAAAACTCTACGCGAAGCTAGCACTTCCATCTAAAAAACTCTTACCCTAGTTTTTTATGTCCTAGTTAGGTTTTTAGGTAGTTCCGATGAGTTCGACATGTCAGATATGAATAGAAA
Source organism: Selaginella tamariscina (assembly GCA_003024785.1). NCBI lineage: Eukaryota > Viridiplantae > Streptophyta > Lycopodiopsida > Selaginellales > Selaginellaceae > Selaginella > Selaginella tamariscina. Next base: position 13,048 of record PUQB01000998.1, read on the forward strand.
CACCTCTAGGGTTGCCCTAACCCCATGCCCTAAACCCCTCAGGTTAGGGTTTAGGGGTTAATGGGTTGTTAATTAACTCACCAAGTATATTCCCTATGGGAATGAGATTTTGTGCTAGCCCACTTATGCAAACAGGAAAACAAAGGGGGGGCTCTGTCACATAAATAAGGTAAAGTATGTAGGAGAGCTACTAGGTTCATGACTGAGTTCGTTGCTCTTCTGCCAGTGCAAACTTAACTTGCATCGTTAAGGTACAACTCTTTATTGTGCCGCCCTAACTTCCAGATGACAAGGTACGTCCCACTTTCGGGGTAGCTTACCCTTAACGTTAGCAAATCTATGTCTAAGAGTCTTGTTAGAATGCACGTTCCAAGAGGAAGAGGTTCAAGCTAGTCTCGAGCCTCTTTCTCCACGTCAAGCTAGGTGTAGCACTCATGACAAGCAAGGCACATCTGTGTCCTTGTTCAATTGTGGGCATGGGATCTTGTTTAACAGGTTCATGTTACCTAGTTCCTGACAGTTCACTGAGGGGTTCTATAGTTGGCATTTAGGAGCCACGTTTGTGACACTTGGTGCAACTCTTGAATATAAGGGCTATGGCATGATAGCCCACATCGTGGAAGGCAGTGTCACATGAAGATGTAACACTGGGCTAGACATCACGCAATACAATGCCCAAGGCATGCCCTTTGGGGTTGTGTCTTGGTTTGTTGCCAAGGGGTTGGATACTCTAGCAAATAGGCATGCTTGCGCTCGCACTAGGGTGTTAAGCCTTGGGCATTGACCCAAAGGGAGGTTAGGTCTCATAACTAGGTGTGCTTTGGCACACTTGGCTAGGGGAGTGTTCTCTTGGAATCCAGGGGTTGAACTTTTCATGAGGCACTCGCAAGGTCATGTACTTAGGGTTATCCAAACCTAACCTTAGGGAGTTTGCTTAATAGAACACTTGTGTCTGCCTATGGCTCACACTCGTGTCCTCACTAAGTACTCTGTATGACTTGGCCACTCAAACCTTTAGGGTTAGTCGTGGTTTAGGGTACCCCTTGTCGCCTTAAAGGGGTTGTACTCTCGAATAGGGTGATTCCTCAAGAGGTAAGTGACAATGCCTTAGCTATGTCATAGGGGTATGTGTGAGACACATCTCCTTTATGGGGTTAAGGCATGAACATGTCTAGGTCTACTGGGACAGGATCCTAAAGTCTACACAGGTTATCCTCTAGGGTTCATTTAGGGGAGTTAGGGTAGGACTCTAAGTCTTCTGCCTAATTAGGCCTTTAAGTCAGACTCTTGAAAATAAAGTAAATAAAAAGAGATAAAGAACTTATATATATTAATAAGAGGAGATAAAGAACTTATATATATATTAATACACAGGTGCATTCACATATAGGATGGCGGGATTAATCTTGCTCACCATTCTAAGAGGTAAGGGTGGTAGGATTAATCCCATCACCGCTTCCCTGCCTCCTTGAATTTATGTGTGTGAGAGAGAGATATATAGAAATTATACAAATACATACATATATATAAATACATGTGTGGTGTGTGAGAGAAACATAAATGAATTATAATATACAAATACACATGTACATATAATACATGTGTGTGTGTGAAAGAGAATAAAGAACTTATATATACTTATACACAAGTACATTTATAGGGTGGTGGGATTAATCCCACCACCTCTTCCGTCTTAGAGAAAAATTGGTAGAATTAATCTCGCTAACCATTTTATGAGGCAAGGAAGGGGTAGTGGGATTAATCCCACCACCACAACCATGCCTCATAGATTGTGTGTGTGTGAAAGAGAGATAAAAGAATTATAATGTACATATACACATGCACATAAAAATACATGTGTGAATGAAAGAGAGATAAAGAACTTATATATATTAATATGCAAGTACATTTAAATATAATGTGGCAGGATTAATCTTGCCACCCTTTTTTGTCTCAAAGAGTGGTGGCAAGATTAATCACACCCTCCATACAGGAATGGGGTGGTAGAATTCTTCTTCTTAGAGATTTGTGAGCGGGATTAATCTTGCCCACCATTCTAGCAAGCATGAAAGGGGTGACGGAATTAATCCAACCACCCTTCTATGTCTCAAAGAGTGATGGGTGGGATTAACCAGGCAAAGGGATTAATCATGTTACCACTTCCTTGCCTCAAGCATGTGTGTATGTGTAACAAAAAGAGATATATAAAGAATTTATAAAATATAAATAAACATGTATGTATACATACAGTTGTATGTGTGTACACAGAGAGAGATAAAGAAATATATATATATACAAATACACACATACATATACATTCAAGAGTGTGTGTTGAGAGAGAGATAAAGTAATATTATATACAAATACAACTACAACACATACAGTTGTGTGTGTGTGTGTGTAAGAAATAAATAAATAAATTATATATATACAAACACAACATATATGTATATGTATATACAGTGTTGTGTGTATTTGTGCAAGAGATAATATACACACACACACACACACACATATATATGTATATGTATATACAGGAGTGTGCATGTGTGTGCAAGAGATAGATATATTATATTATATAGATACACACACATGTATATGTGTATATGTATATACAAGAGTGTGCGTGTGTGTGTGAGATAGATAGATAAATAAATTAAATTCTACATATATATGTATATGTTATACAGGAGTGTGCGTGTGTGTGCGAGAGATGGATAAATAAAATATTATTACACACACACACATATGTATATGTATATACAGTGTGTGCATGTGTGTGCAAGAGATAAATAAATTAATTAAATTATACAGATACAAACACATATATGTATATATATATATATATGTGCATGTGTGTGTGTGCGAGAAATAGATAAATAAAATTAATATACAAACACACACATATATGCATATGTATATACAAGAGTGTGCGAGAGATAGATAATAAAATATAATATATAGACCACACCATATAATATGTATATGTATATACAGGAGTGTGCATTGTGTGCGAGAGATATATAAATAAAATATAGTATACAGATACACACACATAAATATGTATATGTATATACATGTGTGTGTGTGTGAGAGCACAGATAAATTATATATACAGATACTGTAGGGGGGGTGTGTGTGTAAGAGATAGATAAGTAAATTAAATAATACAGATATACACACATATATATGTATATGTATATATAGGAATGTGCATGAGAGAGATTTAACCTTGCAGCACCACTGCTTTAAACCCTATTTCGCACCTTCTTACACAACCACACCTTCTAGCCTTTCTTGTGAGAGTGGATTTATACCTTAAACCCTAAAATTAATAATATATATATTAACCTTAAATGAATATTCTTCATTATATTATCAATAAGTTTATTGTGTTTGTATGTAGGTGTGTGATGTATCACATACACACAAATAATATAGATCATGCATGTGGTTTAACATATGTGTGTCTGTGAGTGTGTTAAGTTTTCACGTACACACAACACATACATACACAAATATATACACACATAGTACATATGTAATCCTGCCACCCCTTCCCTATTTTCTTTAAGATTTTGGCTAATCGAGAATTTCTTAGTAAAGAGGACGTGTGAACGGTTAATGGATTCTAGTGTAATCTTAATGGATCTTATTATATAATTATAGAATAGATAAAATGATATATTTATTATATATCATTTAAAATATATTCATAATGTGCATATTACTATTATTTTCACTTTATTTTAATGTTTCTTTTGCACACATATATAGACACTATAAAAAAAATTATATATACATGCACACGCATTAAAAGTACCCATAGAGACACTTATGCATACACATACACACACCGATGAGTGGATCATAATATCAATAATGTTTAGGGTTTAACATCTAACTTTGTGTTTAGGGTTTACGGTTTAAACTCCAAACCAAGCATTTATCATTACAACACTCTACACTGGGGCTCACAAAATATTTTATAGACTCAACACATGTGTTAACAATGGGGCTTAGTGTTTAGGGACCTAAACCAAAATGTATATTAAATATTTGTTAAAATGTGCACAAATTAATTTCTATGTCTAAAGATTATATAATATACATTATATATATTATGTGCTATAATTGCTTTAAAATATGTTTTAATATCACTATGTCATTTTAATTACAATAGGATAAAATTCAAATATGTATACAATTTAATGTATGAGCAAATTATAATTTGCATTTTAAAATTAATTTTTAAAAACTAATTTATAAATCACTAGAATGATTTGTGATATTAATAATTATTTGACTATAAACAATTCTTTATATGTGTTTCCTTGTGTATTTTTATAAGAATAATAGACTTTTTATACAGATATTAAAAGTAATGATATATGACAGTGATCATATGTTTAGTATTGATAATGTTCACACAATTTTAATATTAGCTTACATATTACCTTATTGCAAATGTGGCATACCGAGATAAATAATTGATTTGGAATAATCATTGTTGGGTCACCATACTTAACTCGGAAGATCTGTTGCTTCTTTATCGAAAACATTATGTTGAACGCATATGTGATCCATATGTACTATGTGTACTATATGTAACACATTCACACATGTAATACGTATGTATGTCTATGTGTACACATGTGTGTATGTATATGTGTAAAATTAATTTTTCAACACTCTCTCTCTCTCACACACACACCATGCACGATCCATATGTACTGACGTGACACATTCACATACATACTATGTGTATTGTGTCTACATGAAAACTTAACACACTCACAAACACACATATGTTAAGCCCCTGCATGACTATTTTATTTGTGTGTATGTGATACACCCACACTTACACACACATTGATAATAGAATATTTAGGGTTAATATTATATATATATTATTGATTTTGGTTTAGGGTATATTCTTAGGTTTTCAAGGCGGCAAAGGAGAGAGGCAGCAAAAGATTTGAGAGCGATGACACCATAGATTCATAGATTCACTCTCACAAGAAGGCTAGAAGGTGTGGCAGTGTAAGAAGCGTGATGATGCAAATAGGGTTTAAAGGCAGTAGTGCATCAAGGTTAAATCTCTCTCTCACACACACTCCTGTATATACATATACATATATATGTGTGTATCTATATACTATATTTTTTATATATCTCTCTTTCTCTCTCACACACACACTCATGTATATACATATACATGTATATGTGTTTGTATATTATATTTATTTATCTATCTCTCGCACACACCTGTACATATATATATACATATATATGTGTTTTGTATTGTATATTTAATTTATTTATTTATCTCTCGCACGTACACACACAATCCTATATAATACATTACATATATATGTGTGTGTATTTGTAGAATTTAATTTATTTATCTATCTCTCGCAAACACACACACACTCTTGTATATATATATACATATGTGTGTGTTGTGTGTGGGAAATATAATTATTTATCTATCTCTTGCACACACATGTACACTCATTATATACATATACAAATATGTGTGTGTGGTGTATGTACTATCTCTCACACAACACACACACACCTGTATATACATATACATATACATATATGTGTGTGTATTTGTATACTATCTCTTGCACAGACACACACACACCTGTAATATATATATACATATATATGTGTTTATCTATATAATATAATTTATTTATTTACTTCTTACACACACACACACACTGTATTGTATGTAGCTATGTATTTGTATATATATATAATTACTTTATCTCTCTCTCAAACACACACTCTTGAATGTATATGTATGTGTGTATTTGTATATATGTAATTTCTTTATCTATCTCTGTGTCACACACATACAATTGTATATATGTATGCATGTTTATTTGTATTTTATAAGTTCTTTATATCTCTCTTTTTGTCACACACACATGCTTGAGGCAAGGAAGTGGTGGTGAGATTAATCCCGCCACCCCTTCCTTGCATGGTGGGCGGATTAATCCCGCCCACAACTCATAAGAAGAAGAAGGGTGGCGGGATTAATCCGCCACCCCTTCCCACCACTTTATGAGATGAAGAAGGGTGGCGAGATTAATCATGCACACTATATGTGAATGTACTTGCATATTAATATATAAAAGTTTTTTATCTCTCTCTCACTCACACTTATTTATATGTGCATGTGTATCTGTACATTATAATATTTTTATCTTTCTCTTTCACACACACACACACACTCTATGAGGCATGGTTGTGGTGACGAGATTAATCCCACCACCCTTCCTTGCCTCCTAGAACAGCTCACCAACTTCTCTCCGATACAGAAAAGGGTGGTGGGATCCTGCCACCTGTATGTGAATGTACCTAGGTGTAAGTATATATAAGTTCTTTATCTCTATTTCACACACACACACATGTATTTATATGTACATGTGTATTTGTATATTATAATTCATGTATCTCTCTCTCACACACACATGTATTTATATATATATGTATATATATATAATTTTTATATATCTCTCTCACACACATAAATTCAAGGAGGCATAGAAGCGGTGGCGGGATTAATCTTGCCACCCCTTTAGAATGGTGGGCAAGATTAATCCCTTCACCCTGTATGTGAATGTACATGTGTATTAATATATATAAGTTCTTTATGTCCTCTTATTTACTTTTATAATCTTATTATAATATTTTGAGTGAAAACCAGTAAACCTTGTAAAATTGACATTTGTGTGGTGTTAAAACCAAATGATGTGCGTTTTTTGCACTATCATAAACATAAGTTTTGGATACTTAATCCCGCCCACTTCTCTCTGAGATGATGAAGGGTGTATGTGAATATACTAATGTATTAGTATATACAAGTTTTTTATCTCTCTTCTCACATATACACACATTTACTTATATGTACATGTTTATTTATACATTATAATTCCTCCTCTTTTCAAGCCTAACGAAATTAATCCTGCCAAGATGATTACTCTTTTAATTGGGCCTGGCGGGATTAATCCCACCATCTAATTAATCTAACCACTTTAGAGAAAATATTTATAGACCTTGTAAAGTTTAATAATGTATTTGTATATTTGGGTTATATGTGTGTGTGTGCATTTTTATAAAATTATATTCATACTGTAATATTATGTAGAAAGGCGGCTTGATCAAACAAAGTGATTCAGCCATTAGTATGGAGTTGTCTTCAGATTTTGGATAAGAATTAAAATAAAATTTGATATACTCAGACATCGAAACTTATAATTTTTATATTCACATGTGACATTGAAGTGACATTAAAGATGAGGAAGAGATGAGATGGGCAGGGGGATTTTGAAATCGACTTGGCCATATTTTAAAATAAACAGGAAGCGTATTGGATCAACCATGGTTGTGGTTAAATTAATCTCTATCACATCACGTACACAAACAAAACAATGGAAAGTAGATTCAATAGTCAAGCATCCAAGGGTAGGTTGTGAACCGAGATAGAACGATGCTCAAAATATATATCTCATTTCATCTAATGTAACGTTCTTAGATCCAGAGGAGGCTAGATATGAGTGGTTATGTCGACTTGTTGATTACGACGTTCATGTTTCACTAATAATGTCGATCATGAAATTCTTCTTCAATTAAATGAAATCCCATGTATGGAGGGGATCTAACAGATGTTTCTTTGAATACCCATCAAGTAGGTGTATTCACAGCATATATTTCTTCACAATACAAAAGATTCACGAATGAAGCAATCGCCCTAACTATATTGAAAGAAGAATAAAGTAACATTATTAGGGAGATTGAGGGGTAACTCGATCCCAAGTTCTTTATTGATAATGTTCAATTTGCTTGGGAATCTTCAAAGGTTGGAAGAATGTGTCAAGAACACTAAAACAACCGCAATCGGGGTTCACACATCTTGATTCTAACCATAAAAGAAAGTCTTATGTTGTTCTATCAGCTACACTAGTGACATCCATGTTACTATAAGCACAAAGAAATGATGTTGATGACAAGATTTACGAGTATAGGGTTTAAATATTGCAACGTTAACCCCAACTTCAACTATAGGCCACTCAATCAAGAACGTGTAGTTGAGCTTATGGAGAAGATGAAGGATGACAATTCGTACACTGTTCCACATAATATTGTTTTGTGCTCATATTATGAAAGAAAGAAAGGGACCGAGATAGTGTGGGTGACTACACCAGAACAAATTGCAAAGATCTAGACATAGTGTAAAAAACCAATAAAGTACTATATCATTAGTGGCCAACACATGATAATGGTAGCCCAACGACTCCTCGTGAACACAATAAAAGAACGATGGCAATGAAACTTTTCGAGCATACCCGTGAGAAGCTGACAAAGATTGGCTTTTTAACTAAGTTGAATCTCACAACTGAGCAGTACCATAAGCTATTTATAGAGTGGGACGCTTCAAACACCAACCACTACAACAACAAATTATGGGAGAAATTCAAACACAAGTGATCCATGTCGATAACTCTTGGGCAGCTGCAAAGAGCTACTGCAAAGAGAAAGTAAAGTGCAGAATACCGGGTAAGAAAAATTCTTGGCGGGATTTATCTCACCAGTATATTAATCTGTTAATTATTCCATCTATAGAGAGTCAAAGAAATTGCAACAATTAATTTTGCCTAGGTGGGCATGAAGAAAACATCCTTCATATGATGCTGATTTCTTGCCCCGAGGACAAGGTCTTCAACAAATGGGTGGAGATCATGGAATCGTTTGCAAAAGGAACACTAAGAAAAAGTAAACAAGTGAAGGGGAGCCCTCGAAGAAGTCTAAAAAAAACCTAGTAAGACGCTCAAGGCTAAGTTTGTCTAACCTATGAAAGATGTAGATAACGACTTCAAGCTCACATGGTTAAAGTCTTTAAACAGAACCACAGTGGATGAGATGAATTTTGTTTGCTAATTTGGTGGCTAATGGCAAACTACAGTTTAACAACAGCAACCCACCTCTCATTTTCATCTCAAGGTAATGGAGCTAAAGACAATCAGACACTTTAAGAAGTGGTTAGAAATACACTACATAAACCGGGTTGGACCTCGGCTCCAGCATACAAGGAGGTCAATAAATATTTGCAAGTGATAAACGATGATATGTTTATTCAATGGGTAAACTAATCGGAAATCTGGGCAAGAATCTATTGCATTCCAATAAGAGAAAGAAGAACATCGCCATAACGCCTTCTCATTATGGCAACCATTCAACAGCGAAGACCAAGTTGAACCTTATAAAGAAGGACGTTACGAATCATGACAAGCCATACAAATGTTTGTTGTCGAATTCAGAGACTTTATGGGATAACATCATTACCTGTAGGAAATTATTTCAAATGTTCATGATGGATCAGCAGGTGTTAAAAAATCCTTCTTCAGATAAGGCACTAGAAATTTGGTGGAAAAGCTTAGTTGTGCAAGCATGTACAAAGAAGGTATTTATTATTTAATTCTTGCACACTTACCTAATACCTTTGTCTTCAAGTATTTATTTCTTGATTTTTGCTCATGTCCACGACACCTTTGCCTTCATCTTTGCCAAGAAGAACAGACATCATTGGACAATAATGTTGATCCCATGTATATTGATACAGTTATTCACTTGGTTGTTAAAAATGCATCAAACAATTTTAAACTTCTAAATGACTAGCTAGGTATCTGTTTTTGCTCTAACAGGCCTGAACCTCCATCAAATACATTGATAGCTGAGAGGGATGTATTGGCAATGTACATTATCCAAACATTACAAGTTAGGCTACCAACTTAATTAGGGGTTCTCACAGTGATGCATGGATTTTTTATTACTGCACTAAGGGTTCTGTTTTGAAGGAGTGTTAACTTTAGGATACATGTGTGTTTGCCATTGAAAAGGATAAGAACTTGAACAAGTGGATAGAGAGGTTCTTAATTGACTACCCTAACAAACCCATATAAGAGTATTTGGGAAAGTTCCCTCCCGAGAAGTGCGACAATTCTGAAGAGAAAATACGGTTCAATATCGGAGTCTAAAGACGATTATGAACTAAATATCACACTGGAAGTTATCTCAAGGAGCACAGAACATTTAATTACTCCACTGAACATCAAAAACATCAATAGAAGAAATGGAAGATGTTGAACAATCTTCCAAATGGCTAAAACCTTCTTGCCTAGCCCAGAAGATAATAATATGATGAATTATTAATAAGTTGTTAAAGTAACAAATAGTTGTAAATGAGTGTATATTTCACATAAAAAAATTCTCAAGGACTAATGAAGCTTTTAGTTCATAGTAAATAATATATTTTGGTAATTATAAGGCTAGCTAACAATCATTTTACAAATGTAATAAGGCGACTAGTTACTATATCTATATAAGCATGTGGTCGACTAGTAGGAGATTGTTGTTCAAGAGTTTAGAAGGGCATGTTGTCACAAGTACAAAATTACAACACCCTTTTTAGCTTAAAACAAGGTGGTGGGAGGAAGAAAGACATCAATGAGCGCATATGACATAAAAGCAGTAGTGATGTGGAAATGCAAACCCCACACTTTGTTGGACAAAAGAACTAGAAACTTAAATCATAATTTAATTGTTGCAAGGATCTTCAAAAATTAATAATCGTTCTTATTATTTCAGATGTGTTTCATATAACCAAATATTTGGATGAAAATAAATAATAATTTAAAGTTATCACAAAAAATGCAAAGAGTTCAAACCGAAAAAAGGCAATAAAAGAAGAAAAGTGAAAGGTATAATGGATGTCTAGAGAAAAACATGGTCTCCTAATTATAAAGACCCAACATGTTTTATAAATGTTAAATTCATTCAATATGGGTGGATGTCAAGAAGCATTAATTTATAAAATAAACTGTGCTTAAAGCAATTATAAAATATAATATATTTAATATTCATTAAATTATAGTGAACACTTTAATAATAGTACTAAATTGTTTCTTTAACTATATAGATTGCATATAGGATTTTATATATATATATTATTACTAGTACAAATTATTAATTAATGTTATATTTAAATATTAGTATTTTAATAACAACATAAATATTTATATAATGTACCTCTTATGTTCTTTATAACATTTATATTAAGCTCATACAATCTTAATATAATATATTATATAACTTAATACCTTCTACTTTTATAATGTTATTAATTTTTGTCCATCAATTTTATAATTTATTAAAGGATCAATTACAAAAATAAAATGTTCTAAAGAATATTCTTTCTTTAAACATATATTAGTTTAAAGAATATACCTTTAATATTAAAAATTGCTAATTAAATCACTAAAATTAAGAAATGTGCCCATTTTAGTTACAACATGCATATATATACATATAATATACCTATTGTATATAAAAATAATATTTAATTTAAAAACGAAAATAAAAATAGATGATATTATCATAAATTATATATAAAAGAATACTTACATATATGTACTTATTGTGTAATTTAAATTTGGTTGATTTACATAGTGATGGTGTTTAAACAAGCTCTGTGTCTTTTAAAATTTAACACGTTCTTAATAAGATTTAATGTTAATATACTTTACAAATAATCTTATAAGTTAAATAAATTATTGAGTAAGATTATCACAAGGTTGAGGTAGTTAAACGAAATGAAATGAAATTATTTATTAATGTTATATATGTTTATATATGTGTGTCTGTATTTTGACAATGTTTAGGCCCAAATGAATGTTAATACGAAAACTTCTTGAATCATTTGGGTATTTAAAAGAGTTTCTATACTAAAATAATAATGATGATTATATAAAATCTTATTTTTGCATTTTTTACAAGTTGTACAAATTTTAAATATTATAGTTTAATGAATTTTAAATTTTACTTAAATCACCAAAATATAGATGCTAATATATGCCAATACTAAAATAGTAAGTTTTAGTATATAAAGAAGGCTAGGGTTAAAGTTTTGACATTTTAATTCAATATAAATTATGGCTGAAAAGTACATATTCTAGATATTGATTTATTATTCATAAATTATTCATCATTGTTATATAAATTTATATATTTAACTATTTCTTTTGAAATATTTCAACATTTGTGAAATACATATAGAGTTTGGTTATAAATTTTTAAATCATGAACATGTTATTGGAGCAGAGTACAACACCTTCAAAGCCAAAAATAACATTTTCTTTTGATATTAAATAAAACTATAAGGAATTGTATAAGCTTTTTGTACAAAATTGTATAATAATACATAATGTACAAAATAGTTCTTCCTAGATTTATTTAATTTTTATATTTAAATTTATAAACTTGAATATTAACATTAAACAATTTAATTTCAATAATATGTATACCCATTTTGCGTGTTTTTTTTTTTTTTTTTTTTAATTTTTGAAATGAATAATGAGGAATACAATTTATGCCTTGGTCGAAAAATGTTTTTAATTACGATTCTATAATATATTTATTACAAAAAATGAATTATTATATCCTAGGAATATTATAGATGCGTTATAATTAGATATGTAAATATTTAATTGAATTCATAATTATAAATGCTAAGAGATATTTGAAATTTTGATGAAGAACTATTTGTTTGTTGACTTACTAATAAATTGAAATATAATATTCAACTAAACATGTTTAAAGATTTTTTATATTTTGTAATTTAAGAAATATAATAATATAAATCTTATACAAATAAATAAATTTAAACTTTTTTAAAAAATTATTTTTTTTAATTAATGGTAGAGTGCCATCCAATGTTGTAAAAAAAATAAAAATTTCTATTTGCATTAGTAAATCAATATGCAAATATGTTTCTTTTGTTATCAAAAGTGTAAACCATTATAAATTACATTTCATCATTATAATATTTTTAAAATAATAAATAATGCTCTATGCATTTTTTAACTCTGAGTCCTTATCAAATGACTAATATTTAATTATTATAATGATGAGGACATTAATATAGTGGTAATAAATATGTATTCTTAAATGCATAAGCTTTACCATTGTCATAATTAAATATTACTAATTTAATTTGGTTTTGGTTTAGATAATAAATTATAAATGCTCAACAATTCCTTGTATTATATTACATTCATCATCTTATGATTTAAATGGATCACTACTACATGTTAAACAACTTTTAATTTTAATTCTCTTTAAATATGTTATATATTGAAATATATAATATATAATACTTAATGCATATGTAAATAAAACCTATTAATATACATAATTATAATGTATATGCAAGATGTTGCATACACATCTTGTAATATTGCTACCCATGTATATTAAATAATTGTTTTAATATATACTTTTATACATTTAAAAAATACAATTAATATGCATGAGATTTTACAACTCCCAAATATGAAAGTTCAATTAATTAGTTTCATTTGTAACTAAGAACAAAATTTAGAATTTAAATATATATACATTGTCATGTGAGATTTTTAAAACATCATATCTCAATTAAATTAAAATAAATTACTCATTAAATTATTAAATGGTTAATTGGTTAGGTTTCCTCCGGTTGATACATAAAGTTATCAAATTTTCTATAAAGTATATTAATATATATAATTCTTGAGTGTTAAATTTTGAATGATATAGCTAAGTAATTATATTAAATAGATTTAAAACTCATTTTCATTTGTATTATTCCTTAAATAAAATTGAATATAAATTAAAATGGGCATAAATTTTAATTACATTTGTTCACTTTTGCACTCTTTTTTCTAAAATAATATAAGTATTTGCACTCTTTTTCTAAAATAAAAACATATTAAATAATAGTTGAATTAGCATGTTTATTGTCCGTTGCATATTTTTATGATGCAAAACTTATATGTGTGTGTGTGTGTGTGTGTTTAATATTTACATATAATATTAGTACCTTTTGGTATAAAAATATATTTAAATACAGTTAAAGTTTTGAAAGTTTAAGTATTATAAAAAGTAATGCACTCTGCTTTAATATCTAAAATAAATAATTAATAAATGTTATAACAAAAAACATATATTATATAATTTTGTTACACCAGACGCGGTCGAATACCACACGATGACCAATATGAAATTCTAAGACCCACGTGGCATTCAGATGGCGCTCGGTGTAAATATAATATGCATATTATATTTTATTGCAACTATGAATGAATTTGTTGTCTAAACACCGTTCAAAATAATATATAACTTGGGTTTTCTTTAAATCATTCATATATATATATAATTTATTATATTTATATAGAATAAATAACCATTTAAAATTTTAACTATTATAAAAATTCTAGGGTTTAGAGCAATGGGAGGGAAAGTACCAGGCGGCCAGTTCAAGACAGTCCTCAACAGATCGAAGGATAAACCATGTGCGGGTGTACGCTGTTTCAGGTATCGCTTTCTTCTGATATTTGGCTTGATTTCTTCATGTTTTACCCTCTTTCTATATCCGATTTGTGATTGCATGTGTTTTGTCTTGATCATCTGTGTTGTGTGTCATGCTTTGGCTATGGCGTCTTTTTTTCGGCTGTGGATCTTTTATACTTGCATTTAGTGTTTTGGATCTGGTTTTGTGCTTGTGTGCCTTCTTACCATGTCCTGGATCTGGTTTCATGAATATTTGCAAGAAAGGGGAGGTATGATGAATAAGCCGAGGTATGATTGATCTGCTTGTGCCATGTGCTTTCTTATGTCGGTGGCGATGGCCTGGACTTGCATTGTCTTGATTGGTATTTGTCCACTGATTTTTGTATTTGGCTGCTTGGGTTCCTGTGGTTTTTCATGCTTTGATAATGGGTGTGTATGTCCGCAAGGTCCCCCTTGTTTCCCATGTGCTGTTGTTTTTGATTTGTGTCTGTACGCAAGGTCTATGTGCTTTGGCCCAGGAAGCTGCTGCGGATCTGGTTTTGTCACTTGTTGGTGTTTTGGATCATTGTGTGGCTATTTTGCATGCCCCTTTGGCCCTGTGGCTCACTCGGGGCTATTATGTGTTCTTTTAATGTTTTTTGTTGTAAACAAGTGAGTTTGTCAAGCTGCGGATAACCAATCATTGATTTCTTCAGAGCTGAAGCGGGATTCACTGGCAAAGAATGCAAAGGTTGACTGGATGCAAGACTTAGTTTACTAGAATCAAAGCTCCCTGGGGTCCATTAGTTTGGATAAAGAGGATCTATTGGACCGGCCTCATACTCCGATGATGAATCCTCGTGTTGCAACCGTTAGTGATTCCTGTAACTGAGGACGAGACTGAAACTGAGGATGAAGAACCAGCGTCAGAAGAGGACGATACAAATTCCAAAGTAAGGAGGTTTTTTCGTAAGAAAGCATGTGGTATAGAGTTTGGGAAGTGTTTGAGAAATCAACCGGGCGAGGGACAATTTTGGAACGAGAATTTAAGTTTTGGAATGCCAAGGTCGGTATGGACGATCAATGGTGGAGTATGACAGGATAATTTGGCCAAGTGAGTCGATTGATCACCGGAAATGATGCGGGCGAGCCGAGTTAGCGTGAGCTCGAAAAGGCCTTATCACAGAGACATAAATATAAATGCGTGTGCGTGGGTATGTGTATTGAGCGTACAGGCGATAAACATTTAAAGATACAATAGACATACGTATATATCTTTATATACGTTTTGTACAGCTTCAAGGTGTGTAGGGAGACCATGAGTACAGACGCACTACGTGAGATAAGTGCATCTAAAAGGGGATTTCCTCGGCTGCCTTTCCAGGGTTATCGCCAACCTCTCGTGTTGCTTGTCACCGCCACGGCTCCAGTACGTGCGTGCGTGTGTGTGGGCATATACGTGGATACAAATGAAATATAAAATTTAAAAAAGAATTGAAGAATAAATATATAAATATATCGAACTAGGGAATATCCCATTGTTTTTATATGTAATAGTGGAAATGTTAGTGTGACTCAGCGGATGTCCAGCAGCAAGATATGAAAACCACAAGTTTTTCTCCCAAACCGGACACACTACTACGTAAACCTGACGGATGTTACGTCAGCAGCCACCGTATACATGTCGCCTCGGACCAGTTCGGAGAGGCGTGAGGATTAATACAGGTAACATGCTTACATACTTGCCGGTGTCTGTGTACGGAGAGGCGCTCTGGTGCCCCTGACGGAGTCCAAGATGCCGTCGGACTACAGTTACTATTACTGCGACGGACCCGACCTGTGTTACGACTTGTCCAATGAGACCGGCTACGAGTTCTCGGAGATGAGGCTGGTGTTTGACGGACACGTGGAGATGAGGCTCTCTTCGACGAACTGGTCTTCTGTACGAGCATGTACGCAGTCAAGTGAGGACGTTGACGTCAATGCAGTTGGAATTTCATGTGCTGTAATGACTTGGAAATTCCACGTGTCTTTGCTCGCGCTCTCTGACGTATTAGAGTGTTTTACCACATACACTTTTATATACTACTTGACACGTATATAGCGACACCTTTTTATTTATATGATGACGTGGATATGACGTGGTTAAAGATTTGTTGACCTGCAAAATTATGACATGGGCAAGGGACTTTACGAGAGAGTAGGGTTTATACACTACTTAACCCCATAGTTGTTTTTTCCTTTTCTATGAGGAACAAACTAGGTAGAAGCAGGGCACAAGAGAGAAGGAGCGTCTTCTTCCATTATGGATCGATCGCCATGGCATCCGCGGGAGGACGGGGTCAAGGAAATCTGCGCCTTGCTTCAGGAGATCAAAGTCCCGAGTGCAGACCAGACGCGCGTCTTTGAGCAGCTCCAGAGATGCACACAGTTCCCCGATTTCAACAATTATCTCGTCTTCATCCTCTGCGCGCCCAGGTATGCTTGCTTTCTTTTAGGTCTACTGTTTCCGCATTGACAAAGTCGATCAATCTGCGCTCCAAATCCATGCCCAACAGGTCTATATTAATCGGCGGCTTCGCTAGGTCGAAATCCATATGTATATAATCCCATCTAGATCAATCCGCGGCTCCAAATCCATGCTGCATACATGTATATGCATATAATCCTCATCGGCGGCTTCTCTAGGTTAATCCGCTTCTAAAATTATTAAACAAGTTTTGCATTGGCCGACAGCATCTATCATCAAAATTCCATATATATATAAAGACATTATCCCGTAGTCTATATACCTGTAATTATATAAGCGCACACGCACACGCACACACACTATGTATTGGGAAATAGAACTGTCAGTTTTTCAGGGCAATCCTATTAATATGTATGGGTTTACTAATTTGATCGGCAGAATCCTATTGTGAACATATATAGATATAGATACATGATTTATCAGTGTTTCGTATTTCACTTGGTACAATGTATGTATATCACACACATATATTTAGAGATGTTCACACACACACACACACACACACAGACACGAGCGCCATGCCCATAACTTGACTATATGTATGGTACTGTGCGTCCGGATAAATATACCTATTAAGTCGTTTTCCCAGTCATATCGAAGAAGTTTTGTGCCATGTTATGCTGGTCCAGTCGTGGTTCTCAATAGCTTTTAGTACACTGCATGTGCATGTTTCCTTTGTATGTATTTTATATTAACAATTGAGTATATAAAACTAGGGACAACCGGTGGTGGTAAGGCAAGCAGCAGGATTACTACTCAAAAACAACCTAAAGGCGTCATATCAACAAGTTCCAGCCTTTTACCAGCAATACATCAAGGGAGAGCTATTGCCCTGTCTAGGAGCATCAGACAGGGAGTTACGTGCCACTGTGGGAACAGTCATCAGTGTTATTATCCAACAAGGGCAGCTTCAGACTTGGCCCGAATTATTTCAGGCAATATTACATTGCCTTGAAAGCAACGACTATAACCACATGGAAGGAGCTCTAGACGCACTTTATAAGGTATTCATAGAAGATATACACGCTACTTGTAAATATGTCTATGTATGCTGCACTATCGTTCTGAAACAGCATGGAGAACCATTATGTTTTGATTGTTATTGAAAATAGATAGAGGTGTGCGATGTCTTTTAATATGCTAACTGTCGTTTCCACTCTTCAGATTTGCGAGGACACGCCTGAGCAATTGGATGAACAAATACCTGGATTGACACAAAAGCCAGCCAATGTTTTTCTTCCACGACTACTGAAACTTTTCTCCTCTCCTTATCCAACCATTAGAAAACTTGCTCTTGGAGCCCTGAACCACTTCATTGGTGTAATGCCCGAGGTATGTAATGCGTATATATATGTTTCGTTTAACATGTGTTTCTATGTAGGCTTTGATTGTGAACATGGATAACTATCTTCAAGGCCTTTTTACACTCTCTAATGATCGTGCACCGGAAGTCCGGAAACTGGTTAGTCTCTCCACCCCCCCCCCCCCCCTCTCTTTCATATTTTATATACAAGGTGTGCGAGGCGCTTGTTCGGCTAGTAGAAGTGCAACCAGATGTTCTCGAGGTATTAACTATAACAAGAAACATGTGTTTGCTACTTTTCTCTCGCTTATTTTCTCATTCCTGTGTATGCAGCCACACATGAAGAACATTATTGAGTACATGTTACAAGCGAATAATGACCAGGATCCAGAAGTAGCTTTGGAATCGTGTGAGTTTTGGTAAGTGAAAGTTTCAAGTGAATAAGTTTCATTAAATAATGATGACTTAAGTCGTTAATGTGTGTGTTATGTATGAGATACATACTAAGGATCTACGTTTTCTTTTATTTATTTTTTATTGCAGGTCTGCTTTTTGTGAAGGTCAACTACCTTTGCCGTTGTTAAGAGATGCCCTACCCGCTTACTTAATGTAAGTGTGGTTAAGTGATTTATTTAAATTAACGTGTATATGATAAGCATGATATGCTTACTGTAATGAATCTACAGGTTCTTTTAAACAACATGGTGTATGCTGACGATGATGAAGCATTGACAGACTCACAGGTATATTTTTTGTAATTGATTGTATTCATATTGGAGCTTACACATTTGTTTTGCAGGATGATGATGATGTCCCTGATAATGACCAGGTAAAACGATTTTTTCTTTTAGGAGCATAAACTGTTTGAACAGCTGAAAACCTTTAATGACATACGTAAAGGATGCGTGTGTGGTGTGTTAATGTCTTGATGAGTTTTTAATGAATTATGACAGAGCTTGAGGCCGAGGTTTCATCAATCTCGACTGCACGGAAATGAGACGGAAGACGACGAGGTACATCAGCTATAAGATAATTTTATATATATGACTACATATGTGTGTTTTGTATTTATACGGTTATGCATACCTTGTATAATGACTATATATTATACTATTATATCTTATTTTATTCGACATCTTAATTCATTTATTTCGTTTTCTTAATGACCGGTAATTGTGTAGGACGACGAGATAATTAATTCTTGGAACCTGCGAAAATGCAGTGCTGCTGGATTAGACATATTGTCATTATACTTTGGGGATGAAATACTGCCCGTACTCATGCCGCTTGTACAGGTATGTGTATGTATGTATGAAGAAGAGTATCCTTCCGTATTTATATTGCTATTATACATGTACATACGAGTCTTTGGCAGGCAAGGCTATCAAATTCTGCAGATGATAAATGGAAAGATCGCGAAGCTGCCGTCTTGGCCTTAGGTGCTGTTGCTGAAGGCTGTATAAGTGGTCTTCTTCCACACCTTCCTCAGGTTTATATGTGACTCTCTTCTCTACACACACACGCGTTTGTATTCGTACGCACTAGGCATACTTAATCACTGTTGCAGTTGGTTGCGTTTTTAATACCTTTATTGGAGGACAACCATGCGTTGGTCAGAAGTATTACATGCTGGACGTTGTCTCGGTACAGCAAGTGGATTGTACAGGTATCCGTACAATCAACACACACAAAACACTAAGCCTTCTGTGTGTAAAAGCAAATGTGTATATAATATATATACGTCATGTGTATATGTAATTTATTTGTTTATTTTTCTGGATAATTAGTCTGCAGCACAACCAAGTGGGCTAGCACAGTTTGACAGTGTTTTAACGGGATTACTTCGCCAAGTTATTGACAACAATAAACAAGTACAAGAAGCGGCCTGTTCTGCGTTTGCTACCCTGGAAGAGGTGTGTGTATCTAATGTCTGAAAACATAACATAAATATAGGAGGTATAAGTTGAATCTGTTTTTATGTGATGTATTAACTAATTAACTTTTAGGAAGCGGCAGAAGAATTGTCACCTCGTCTTGAAGTCATCTTGCAACACCTTATGTTTGCTTTTGGTAAATATCAGGTACTCTCTCTTTCTCTCTCTCTCACACACACACATACTTACACTCACACGCACTTACGTGATATGAGAACTTACAGCGTCGCAACCTACGCATTTTATATGATGCCATTGGCACGTTGGCAGATGCCGTAGGCACAGACTTGAATGAGGTATACTTAAGAAATATTGGAATTGTGAACATTTATTGTGTTATTTACGAACATTTTTTCGTTAAATTGTTTGTAGTGCTTTTAAATGATAATATACCGAATCTGTTTTCAGCCGAAGTATCTCAACATATTAATGCCACCATTACTTACTAAATGGCAGCAGCTCTCTGATAACGATAAAGACCTCTTCCCGCTATTAGAGTGTTTCACATCCATTGCGCAGGTTTGCTTACAATTAATAAATAATTCGTGAAGCTGCATTGGGTATTTGATATATATTTGGTATATTATGTATGTTAACCATTGTGTAATATGCGTAGTTATTAAAGTTATGCATGCTGTTTTCTGCAGGCCTTAGGCTCTGGATTTGCACAATATGCTGAGCCCATTTTTGCGAGATGTATCAGGCTCATTCGTACTCAAGAAATTGCCAAGGTTCGTACATACATACATGTGTGCATATGCATATGTTGTGTATTGAACACGTTTGCAGACGGATCCTGCAAGAGCTGGTGTGCCTTACGACAAAGAGTTTGTTGTATGTGCCCTGGATCTTCTTTCTGGCTTGCGGAAGGCTTGGGATAGCATGGAAAATCTGGTGAGATAACATACCCATAAGAGGAAGTATTATGTGTACGTGGTAGTATATCAGCAGTGTACTTTATATATAATTATTATAAAACGAATAATTAAAACGTCGTTTAATAATACCAGTATAGTGCAACGGTATACTGATATAACTATTGTGTTGATTATACTATTATATCAGTGTTTCTTTATACATTTACTACACTATATGTACGGGTATGTGTGTTTCAGCACATATTCACTTTTGTTTTTGCAGGTTATAAGAAGCGATCTTAGAGATCTACTGTTGCAGTGTTGTGGTGACGAAGCAGCAGACGTTCGGCAAAGTGCACTGGCACTACTAGGCGATCTTGCAAAGGTATATATGAGTATATGTTTATAATCATGCCTTACGCACACAACGTGTCTTTCGAAAGGCTTGTCCTGGACATTTGCAACCGAGGGTGGGTGATTTCCTGAATCTTGCTGCAAGACAATTGGTACGTTTTGTTAACGTGTTTACATCTTTTCTTTTATCTGATTTTTCTTACCCTTCCAGGATGTTAAAGACAATATTTCAGTATCAAATAATGCGTGCTGGGCTATCGGTGAAATTGCCATCAAGGTACGTTGCCATGTCATATGTTTGAAAAGTCGTATGCGTGTGTGTTTGTATCACATACTCTAGTACTTATTATTTTGAACTGCAGGTCGGCAAGGAGATCGCTCCGATTGTTGTGACTGTTGTGAGTTGCTTGGTTCCAATACTTGCCAGCATCGAGGTTTCTCTCATCTCTTTCATCTTTCATCTCTATCTTTTCTCTCTTCTCTCCACATACATACACGCAAACTTACTTTGCTTTGCAGATAAATAAATCAATGATGGAGAATAGTGCTATTACGCTCGGGCGGCTAGGATGGGTTTGTCCTGAGCTTGTTGCTCCGCATCTCGACCATTTTATGAAGATTTGGTGTCAAGCGTTATCTATGTATGTGTTTCACTGACATATATTTATATACTTAAGTCGGGTTTCCACAGGGTCCGAGATGACATCGAAAAGGAGGATGCTTTTCGGGGACTTTGTGCGATTGTAAGTTGCTCTGCGCGCGTGTGCCACACACACACCACACACAAGATATATATATATATATATATAGAGAGAGAGAGAGAGGGGGGGGGGGGGAGGGGGAGGGATCCGTGCTGATAGCGTAATGTTACAGATTCGTTACAATCCCGGAGGTGCTGCGAAATTTTTTGGATCAATATGTGAAGCTATTGGCAGCTGGCGGGTAAGTAGAGACACACGTATATATATGAGGCTGTTAGGCGACGTTAATTACTTCAATAGCTAATGGATATGTTAATCTATGTCAAACGTAACACATTAAAGCAGGATATTCGGAGTACCGAATTACGTTCAGAAGTCACGCAAGTAATACATGGCTTCAAGCAGGTAATAACATATATATATATATAAGCATTGGAAGTATGAATATGATTATACATGTATATAAGCATATATGTAGGTGGATTATACACATACGGTTTACTTCTGTAGATGCTGGGTAGCTCTTGGGAGCAGTACTTCAGTCATTTGGATCCTGCTACACAGGAGAAGTTGAAGAGGAAGTACGGTGTATGAAGTGTAGTGAGTACGTACGATCTATGTATACACTACTGTATCTATGGTTGCTGATTTGGATTGCGAGCGATATGTACTGTGGATTATCTATAGCGTTTTTGCGGCGAGTAGAGTTCACTGTGAGACGACAATGCTTTTGAGAGGCAATAAGAAGAGACGGGATATTTATTTTTGAGAGAGAGAGAGAGAGAGGGAGGAGAGAGGGAGAGAGAGAGAGGGAGGGAGGGAGAGGGAGAGAGAGAGAGAGATTAAGTTTTGTTACTTGTGAAAACAAAACAGTTACATGTTATATGTTGTATTTTCTTTCCATTTTCTAATTTAATTACATAGTTTTACGTGAGTGTAGTTTTAATAAAACAATTAAGGACCATTTATATATATTTAATTTTGAATTACATCCTGAAGACTCCATACTTAGAAGTTTGAGGGGACCTCTGTGAAGCAGCTTTAAGACAGAGAGACAAGACTTGCCTAGTATCCACAGGATCGATAATGCCATCGTCCCAAAGCCTAGCTGTTGCATAGTATGGATTGGCTTGCTTCTCATATGTATCAACCATCTTGGCCTTGAACTGCTCCTCTTCTTGCTCACTCCACTGCACACAGCCATTATTACGTTATAATCTCTCTCTCGCTCTCTATGGTACACATACACAACACGCACGCACACACAGTCACTTACAGGATGCCCCTTTCTAGCCCGTTGCTCTTTCTCAATTTGTGCAAGAACCCCCGCTGCCTGGTAGAACACAAGTGAAGAATATATTTATAAATAAATTATATATATGAAAAGAACGTTCAGTTTGTTTTGAAAAGTTACACATGATTAATAAACATTACATTCTGTTTTACTTCGATAAAATAGATAGTGGAATATCTGGAACTCCAGATATCCCAGAAAAATCTCTAACTGAAAGCCTACGCATATACCTTATATGTGAAAATGGAACTTTTAAGTATGTAAGTAGTTACCTGCGTTCCTCCCATAACAGAGATCCTTGCATTGGGCCATAAGAAGAGAAAGTCCGGACTATAAGCACGTCCACACATTCCATAGTTTCCAGCTCCGTAGCTCCCTCCAACAATCACAGTGATTTTAGGCACCTAAGCACATTATATATATGTATGTATGCATATCAAACACACCCATCACACCACACATACAAACACTATTTTCTAGAAAAAGAAACCTTAGCACAGGCAACTGCCATAACCATTTTAGCTCCAGCTTTTGCAATACCACTGGCTTCAGATTTTGAGCCAACCTGTAACATGTTCAAGTCAGAACCCCCCGCTCTCTCTCTCTCTCTCTCTCTCTCTATATATATATATATATATATATATATTATATATCTGTGTGTGTGTGTGTGTGTGTGTGTGTGTGTGTGTGTGAGTACACCCACACGCACACAAGTTTTGTAACTTTATACGAACCATGAAGCCGGTAATATTTTGCAAAAAGATCAGCGGAATATGGCGCTGAGCACATAGTTGAATGAAATGTGCTCCCTTCAAGGCCGACTCTGTGAAAAGTATTCCATTGTTCCCAGAATACCAACAGTCTGTCCGTGTATCTTTGCAAACCCAGTCACCAAAGTCTGCATAAAACCATGTCTATGTATGAGAGAGAGAGATGAAAAACACATGTCTGCGTGCATTTGTGTTTCACACTAACAAACCCACTGACTTACACACACACACACATACACACTTACGCTTCCATAGAGTCGTTTGAACTCGTGAAACTCACTTCCATCGACAATCCGAGCAATCACAGAGCGGATATCGTACGACTGTCTAAGGTCCGAGGGAATGATTCCATGAAGCTCAGAAGGATCATACATTGGCTCCTTAACAACAGTGTTCTCGTCCATTTTTATGTTTGTTGTCACACCCAAATTCTGAACTGCTTTTCTACCAATCCCAAGAGCATGAATTTCATCTACACATAAGGTAATATATTAATTATATAACACATATATTAATATGCTGTATTGTATACATACTGATGAGGTATAATAAACTCTCACCATTTGCAAAGTGGTCAGCTACTCCTGAAGTTCTACAATGAAGGTCAGCACCTCCTAAATCTTCTGCAGACACCACTTCTCCCGTAGCAGCCTAAGATTGTGTCACAATAAACTATTTAGTATAACTGATAATGAGAGATAAGCTTTCATGAATGATCTACTAATATTATATAAGTAAGGTTTTCCACACAAACACAAACCTTGACAAGGGGAGGTCCAGCTAGAAATATTGTCCCGTTTTCTTTTACAATGACACTCTCGTCTGCCATTGCAGGAACGTAAGCACCACCAGCAGTACACGAACCCACAACAAGTGCAATCTGGGGTATCCCATCCTCTGACATTCTTGCCTGGTAAAAGATCCGATTTATTATACAAACGTACACTCATGCGTACATATATACGTGTGTGTCTGTAAGTGTATGTGTGTGTGTATGAGAGAGAGAGAGGAGAGACTTGCCTGGTTGTAAAAGATTCTACCAAAGTGGTCTCTGTCTGGGAAAACATCTGCTTGTCTTGGAAGATTGGCACCCCCACTGTCCACAATATATACGCAGGGAAGCCTACATTGAGCAGCAATTTCCTGAGCTCGAAGATGCTTCTTAACTGTGATTGGATAATAAGTTCCACCCTTTACTGTTGGATCGTTTGCGACCAGCATGCATAGCCGTCCATGGATTAATCCTATACCAGTAACTATCCCGCCTGAAGGAATTGGCTCGTCGTACATTTCAAACCCTGCCAACTACAATTATAATCACATTAATTGCTTTTTGTTGATAATATATCACACACACACACACACACACACACACGCATACAACGCACCTGAGAAAGTTCAAGAAATGGTGAGCCAGAATCTAAAAGTTCGTCAATCCTTTCTCGTGGAAGGAGTTTGTTCCTTGTTCTGTGCCTGCTTATTGTCTTGGGATCCCTCACGTTGCATACCTGCTCAAGAAACAAAGGTTTGAGTGTAGTTGTTCGTGTGAGGTACACAGCGTATATGTGTGTTATTCTTTATACCATACATTGTTTCATAAAATATAAACATGTTTCACATATATAACGTGTCTTTTATAATTGATATACTACAACCAAACATGATATGTTACAATACACTACACAAACACAAAAACAACAAATGTACATACACCTTATCGACATTTTGCCGGAGCTCGGCAACAAGGGACTCCATAGCCTTCTTGTTAGACTGAAAACACTCACTGTTTACATCCACCTCATCTTTGATAATATTGAGCCCATGATCCACAGCCACGGAAAAATCTTCTTGGGCTGCACCTGTTGAATAGCTCCTAATATATCCAATACTGAGTACACAAAATGCATAGTCATATACAAAATACACACCTGTGGGCATTTCTGAAGCTCTGATTCACTGCATTATTGCTTGAATTGCTGCTTAATTCTGCAGCTGCTGCTTTAAGAAAATGATCCCACCTCCATGTCGATTTCAAACTGCGCAACCTTTGTATCGTCCGCATTGCCATGTCCTCACATGCTGCACATTTTAGGGCACTTCATCCTGCTCTGTTCTAATCCATTTGAGAATTAATCAATAAATTATTAAGGGAAAGGTTAAACATAACTTATAATTTAACACTCCATTTATTAACATTCTACTTGTATTACAGGCAGGTTAATGTCAGTTTAAGTAAACTTAATTAATGAAGTTAATTGCCTACTCAGTTTTGTGCCACATTACTCTTCCACACACGCAGAGTGTCAACCCAGCGCAAATCATTACAAGCGGTATACCAATGAAACAGCCACCTTGCACCAAATCCACAAGAGTCTGCAGCAAAACACACACGCGTTATTTGTGTGTGTGTGTGTGTGTGAGAGAGAGAGAGAGAGAGATCTGAAGTATAATATACCGAGATGGATGCAACGTAGTGAAGGAGCGGGACGAAAACTTGAAGCTTCTTGTCATTCCTCTCATATCCTTTGAATGCGATAACCATTGAGAATGTGTGAATCATAAAGAACCCCAACGACATAAGTGCTGTTGTAAGTTAGGAAGTGCGCGCGTGTGTGTGTGTGTGTGTCTGTGTGCATATTAACGAAAACGCTCTACAATAGAAGCTAACCTGTCGAAAACGTTTTCGACACGTACACACACACACACACACACACACAAGCGTGTAGTAATACTTACAGATTATGAGAAAGAATGGCATATTTGGACAGGAAGGATGATAAAATGTGCCTGGACCTGAGGCAGGTGTAAGCAAACTAAGGCAGAACAGCACAGCATGTGCCAATCCATGTCCAAAACCAATTCCTACAAGAACATATATAGTTCAAAACACGCACGCACGCACACACACGAGATAAAAAAAAACTTGCCTAGAGCGATTTGTGTCTTTTCCATAAAACTAATTGGCGGTTTGGATGCTTTGGCAGCGAGACCATTAAGAAAACCTTCTACTTTCCTGAAAAATTCGTTCTATAATGTTTACTTATGTGTTTGCATCTATATAAGTATACACGAATGTACATAATGATCATATGTGCATAGATTAGATTGTTTACTTACTTGAATCCTCGCCAGAAATAAACTCTTAATATTTCTTGTACACTAGTAGAAGTAAAGAGAAGAAGAACATGAGCCCATCCATCCACAGGAAGAAAAGCCTTCCAAACAGCTGCAATTGCTACAAAGGAAACAAGCCATGCGATTGTACTGAAAAAAAATACAGCCGTATGAACAAATGCGTGTGCGTGTGCGTGTGCATGTGTGTGTGAGAAATACCTGGTGAGAAGTGTGAGCAGCAAGAACGGCTTGGAAGCGATTGCAAAGAAGAATAGACTGAACCCGGGCCCAAATGCAATGAGCCCATAGCCAATTCCGCTAGCGGCCGTCATTTTGCGTCTCGCATTCTCAAGAACCCTAGACTCTTAAGACAACCCTAAAACAGAGGTCACCTAACGAGTATATTCTCTAAAACAGCAACGGTATATTCTTATGGTGTGTGAGAGAGAGAGAGAGTACATATATAATTAGGACATATAAAAACTATATAGTGTACTGGCTTTAAGTAGAGGGCATGTATATATATACATAGAAGTTGTATTTAACTTACAGAATGTCCCATGAGAGTACATGAATAAATGCAACTTGTGTGCAAATATTATTTGCAAGACCTGGCAAATAGAACACAGTCACAAACAATGCAGGCTTCTCACACGCTACTACAAGCTACATGCTTGGCTACTAAACTCCTTTCTTTACAAGATGCTAAAAACAAAGTAATAAAAGAAAATAAATTAAAAAAACTCCAACGCACAGTATTAAGGGAGATATGTTGTCCACAGGTTTGCTCCTAGCTATCCTTAACCAAATTGCCAGCATTTCATTTCATCTATAAGACATTTAAACTGTTAAATGCGTGCGTGCGTGCGCGTGCGTGCAACTCACCTGTGTAAGTTAAAGGCCGACCGATGAACTCACCACCGATGATGGCTTCTACGGTCTCGTGGTGACATATCCCGATCTCTTATCCGGTCACGAGATGGTGACCGTGACCTGTAATAAGTTTATGTTAAACTTTTCAAATATATATACATATAGAAGTTAGTACTAAGTCAACAACGTATAGACAAGCCTAGGTTGCTGCCTCTCTCTCTCTCTCTCTCTCTCTCTCACACACACACACACACACACAACACACACAAATATTACGTTAAGTGAATATTAATTACCTTTTACGACTGCGTTCCCGCACGAATACTCGGTCTCGGTCCCTTTCTCGGCTCTGATCTCGGTCTCGATCCTTTTCTCGGCTTTGGTCTCGGATTTCTCGACCTCGATCCCTTTCTCGGCTTTTCTCTCGCGTATGCGTATGTGTACGTCTCTCACGATCATTCACTCGCTCCACATCTGTGGGTCCACCTCTTTCACGATGTCTGCATTTGCGTAGATTAATAAAACATACAAATGCAGAGTCATAGCGTCTAGAATACAGGAAAGCTACATAAGCCAGTGACTTACTTCTCTTCCGAGAGTATTCTCGCCTTTTCTTTCTCCTCCTGCATTCAACATATCAAATTATAAGAGAGAGAGAGAGAGAGAGGGTCAGAGAAAGAGAGTTACACGAAGTTCATCAAGCTTGTCTCGGATCCGCATGTACCCGAGATGAAGTTTTCCACCAAAATGGTCCGCAAGCCTTCTATCACTGAAGAAAAACATCGTCCCAAAACATTATTTCCATATCGTGCGTTTGTAGAGTATATAGTTTATTCAATAGCGTAAATGAAAGGAATTATAGGTTTTGATGTTATGGTCGTTGATGAGTTTTACCTGTCATAGATGCTTAGATACGCCCACATATATCACCGCAGCTTCTGATCCGTCTGCCATAATAATATTAAATCTTTATGTAAATATGGTGAGAGGGAGAGGGAGAGTGGGATTACAGCTCGCACGTCTTGTTGAAGTGTCGATTCGTGCCTTGGAATAAGCTGTTGAAAATACAAGTCAAAACATATTCACTAAATCATGCAGTACCTTATTCTATATTAACATTTTATTAGCGAATTTATACTTTACATGCTCATACCTTCCTTAAAGCTTCTGCTTCCTCCAGCGCTTTTTGAGCTTCATCTATCATACCTTGTTCACCTTTAAACACGGAAAAGAACACGTTAGCTCTGTGTGTGTGCCTGCGTGCGAACGAGAGAGAGAGAGAGTACCGAGTACTTCTGCCCTGCTTAATTTCTCTTTGATCATCTCTTGAGTCCTCGCAGCATCAGGAGGAAGTCCCAAATATGGAATAGGAGCCAATGGAGGTGCCTGTAGCGAAGCCCTGTCTTTGTTGAAGGCTTCTAAAAGCAATGCAGCCTGAAAATAAAAATAGTATATATATTAACACCACTTAAAAATGGCACGATTACATTGATATATGCATATATATAGCTTATTAGGATAATATAAAAGCACGTACTTGTATATCTGCTCTTTTGGCTCTCAAGTCCTCAATTTCTGCCATTGCTCTAGCTTTTTCATCAGTCTTGCCTTCCAACTCTGAACAAAACAAACACTTATAGGATTAAGTGGAAGCTGTGAAGAACTTCTTAACACACACACACACTATATATATATATATCTTCACCTAAATCGTCTGCTGCCTTCAAAAGCTCCCTTTATCTGCTTTGAGTATTCTGTTCCTTGAGGACACTGCAGAGGAGTTTAAAACGTTGAGACTACACACGCAGACACATTATATATGTATTGCATTATAATTACCCGTGTAACTTCAGAGACGCAAATTGCAGTGGCCGCATGAACATCTTCCTCATCTAGCCGCTTCAGAGCCCGCTGAATCTTCCTGTCACATTCTAACACGTGCTTCTCCAAGCATTCCTCCAAATCCCTGCTGTAGTTATGCTTCTTCTGCTCGTTGTATCTACAAACGCAGTACTCTGTTAACTCATAATATATTAAAGCACATTTTCCAATGGGACAAGCATGTACACAAATGAAAAGGCGAATTTTGCGTAGTAGGAGCATTACATTTCAACATGGGAAAACATTAATTGCATATTGTACATATAACCCATATACCGTATATTTTGCACGCACGCACAGTAAACTCACTCTTTGCGGAGCTGCAAGGAGTGAATTTTGGGGCAGGGCCAAGGTCCATTTTCTGAGAAGAAAGATGCGTGAGAAATTGAGAGACAGAGAGAGAGCTCACCGTTAGCTGAAAGAGATCGTGGGGGCAAAGGCCGGCAAGAAAGAGTCTACACACCTCGCGATCGTAGTATTTACGCTGCACCTCCGCCACATCGCCATTCCTGTTGGCGCCATAAGCGCGTCCAGCTGCTTCCTGAACGAGTCCATTTTCTCTTACCCTGCTTCTCCTAACCCTAGCCCTAATTTTAATAATAATATATATTTGACAAAATAGTCACCAAATCTGGTGAAAAAATAAATAATTATTAGGTCAACCAAGCCTTAACCTAAGTTAAAATTAAATAATAAAAAATAAAATTAGGGTTATGAAATATTAGGTATGGCAACCGTCGCTTTAAATATGGAAGTCAATTTTGAAGATGTTGTTCCTTCAAAAAGAAAACATGTAGGCCAAGGAAAAATAACAATGTAAGTAACATGTCAACAGGTGAAAATGTAAATGGAAATTCTCTAAATAAAAAATTAAAAATTGAAGAAATAGATTTTAGTGTTACCATTTGTATTCCTAGTGAGGATATAGATATAGCATTGTTAGAAAATGTAAAAAGGTTTATTAGAGAGCAATAAAACTGATTTATGTGCAATAGAGAAAGGTGGTTCAATTGGGAATTTACACTTTCAAATGCTTTGTAAGATAGAAACTTCAAGTGTTCAATCAGCTAGAAAAGTCTTAAGGCAATATTTACAATGGACAGATGGAGCAAATACCAAGAAAACTACAATGTTTAAAAAGTTGAAGAATAAAGGCATTCATTCATGGCATGGAATGATTGGATAATGAAAGACTGCAATGAACCACACTTCAAGTTTGTTCAGGTATTTTGTTTTCTTCTTGTATTGTGTTAACATTGAAAATTTTGTAGAAAAACATTACCGACGAAGATTTTGACCTAGGAAACGTTGAGTATATCAAGTTCGGTGCATCAGATTTAAAGAATCGCGTTTGTGTATCTACATACAACATCTTTGATTGGGTGAGACATTTCAAACTTAGACACATGAAAAAGCAGATTGGTGTGGACTTTTGTTTAACTCTTACTTGCATGTTGAGGAGTGGCAGTTTTTATCCTGCAGCAAGTTGGGTTACACCTTATCAAGGAAGAGGAATGGATTTAGATAGAGCAGAAGCAGTCTGGAGAATAATGGATGATCCTTTAAGCACGACTGAAGCTGATGTGAGAAAGATCTTCTTTACTAGTACTTCTACAAAGAGGTACTTTGATTTTAAAGAGATAGAAGATCAAGGGTTTGAGAGAGAAAAGATACGAGTGTCTAACAAGAAGCCGAAGCTTGGAAAAGAGTTTATTTCACTTTATAGCTCTTCTACGTCAACCAATTCAACACCTACGTCAAAACATCAAGTTGATGAAGCTGGACCGTTAAATACAGGTCAAACATAAAGTAAGTAAAAACATTTATATTTAATTTCATAATTTTCTAAAACTCAAATCAAACTAATCCATAAATTTTTTTTTAGTTCAACCGGTTGGATGACACGTTATTAATTTTTAAAGTCTGAAGAGGCCAAATAGACCATGTAAACTAACCATAAAATAATAATAATATATATTTGACAAAAATGTATACGTTATAAGAATATAAGAAGCGCCTCATTAAATTCAAAATGGTTCGAACGTAGGGCTGAGGGCTTAAGTGACGAACGCAAGAATGCATGTTGCGTCCATCGCCGCTGAAATCAACGAGGAGATGGATTCCGACAATCCGAAAGGCTCCCGCTCAGACGATCCGGTACAATTTCCTGTATAATCATGCAATGTGCACACAAAAATCATGTTTTGATGTGAAATCGGAAAAATCGCAATACAAAATCTTCAAAATCGCATATATTCATGCAATGTGTTCTTAATCTTCACAAAAATTGACATTGGAAAAGGCTGCCGAGACTGAATCTGTGCATTTTGTGTATGAATATGCAAAAACTCATTGTTTTATGCATTTTAATGCTTAAAAATGTTCCTTTCTGTTCTTAATCTGCAATCATGCAATTCAATTTTGAAGATCGTTGCACACTGTCCCTGCGAAGAGGACATGAAGCTTCTTTTTGAGCTCTACACGCTGGGCAAAAAGTTTTATGGTTGGGCAGAACACTGGACTGTGTATCTTGGGAACTATTACTATCCAGCACCAGAACGAAAATACACTCCTCCGGTGGTGGTTGTTTCCAGGTGTAGGTGTGTGTGTGTGTGTGGTGTGTGTGTATGTGTGTGAAACTGATTTTTTTCTTAACAGGTCTTTACCTCCTATGGAGAGGACTATGGCCCGCACGAAGCCAGATGCTTGGAGAAAACTCTTATATGTATGAATCATCTCTCTCTCTCTCTCTCTCTCTTACACACACACACACACACTGATTATTTTCCGCAATTTACTTATCTGATTATCACTTAGGGCATGTGAGGTTGGGTGCGCGTGGATCCACGTCACTTTACCAGCTATGATTGATGTTCCTCAGTAAGTAATGGTGTTTAAAATTCGTTTTTTAATAGAAAAAAAAGTTTAAGAGATATAAATATTTAAATTTATGTAAGATGTGAGTTTAAGAACTTCATTTTTTGCAGTAAAATCTAATTTCTACTCTCCTTAGTTTGAGGGAACTCCTTCCTCGTCTCTGTGTATGGCAGCTAGCTTCGCTGTTGATGAATCCCCTTCACCATCATCTGTAACAGTTTGAGCATGATGATCTCTCTCTCTCTCTCTCTCTCTCTACACACACACACACACACATCATTACAAGCGTGTTTTTCAAGAAAAGAAGGCCAAAGAAGAAGCTTCACGGGATGAAGAATCTCGGCTTTCTAAAGTCGATAATTTTGAGGAGCTCAAGAAGCTCGCTGAACCAAAGGATTCTGCGTCAGTAGCAGCACCTCAGGCATGTATATGTGTGTGTGTGTGTGGTGTCTATATATATATATATATATATATATATATATGAATGTATATGTGTATATCTAACATATGTATGTTATATGAATGTGTATTTACAACATTGTCCTTGCAGGAGGTTGTGACCCCAGAGTCTAGGCATCAACTGCTGAAAAGCATAGGGGATTTGTTATGTATGAGAGGGAATCTTTCCTTATAGGCCTGCTGAGGAACGTGTAAATGACTGGAAGGAGGTTCTAGCTGATGGTAAGAATGATACTCTGCTCAAGACACAGTCTGCAAGGTGTATGGATTGTGGCACTCCGTTTTGTAACCAGGTAAGTAGACGTGCGCACACACATGCATACACATATGTATGTCCTGATGTGTTAATTGGTATCTATAGGATAATAGTGGATGCCCACTTGGAAACAAGATTCCAGAATGGAATGAGTTGGTCTATCAAGGCCGGTGGAGAGAGGCACTAGATAGGCTCTTGAAAACAAATATATTCCCTGCGTTTACAGGTATGCATATACGTCTGTGTGTGTGTGTGTGTGTATGACAACTTTGTTGTGCGGGTCGAGTGTGTCCTGCTCCTTGTGAGGTGTTCTTGTATATCCTGTCTTTATTTCACACACACACACACATATATATATACACACATTAATCATTTTCCTATTAACATGTTCTGCATATGATATACATTGTGTGTGGCTCTCTCTCTCTCTCTCTCTCTCTCTCTCTCTCACACACACACACACACATAAGAACTTCCGTTAGTAATAAATTTGAACTACGTAAAATTTATTTTGAGAACTTTATAAACAAAATATAAATCTATTAAATTTTAATTTAAATTTCAAATGAAACAATGTACTTATAAATAATTGCTATTCTAATCTTGAAAGAGCAGATATATATTCAGAAATGTCATATATATTCAGCTACAAAAACCTGCTTATATACAGGAGACCTCCTGCCACGTGGCACACATGCGACACGTGGCACTGACACATGGCGGCCCAGATCACCACCCATGTGTCACTATGCATGTGTGTATATACACATGCGTATATACATTACGTTACATAATATATAGTATCTTACATTATCCTCCCCTCTGCGGCTGTGTAGATAGTGATGGATCTGATGGTCCTGAATCCGTGTGAGTTGGGCCATCTAAGGTATGACCGAATTTAGTCAACGAGTCTTGAACGATAAACCGTTTCATTCGAACTACGTGAACTATCTCAACCTCATAAGAGCCCACCAATTGTACCTGATACACCTAAGGACCAACCTTTCGGAGTACTCGGTAGGGACCAAGCCACTTATGTAATAAACCAATTGCAAGCCCAGGTGCAGTCAGCTTGGGAAAATGTACCAGTACTAAGTCACCGTCAGCATAGTCTGGTGGAATTTAATGTCGTGCATTGTAATTAGATTGTTGTCGTATTTGAGCTCGACCAAGATGTTCAACAAACTCTGCACACAGAGAGGCAAGGCAGCATCCAAATGTCGAGCCCACATTTTCGCATCCTCGGCACGTGGCAGATTCGATGATAATCCCAATTCACTAGGCAATTTAGGATCATATCCAGACAATGCCTTGAATAGAAAGATACCAATTGAACTCTAAATGCCTATTACATAAGCAAATCTCAAGCATCACAAATACCAATCCCAGTCAGTGTGATTGAAGTTCACATACTTCGAGATCATACCCTTGAAGGTCCGATTCAATTGCTCCACCAAACCATCAGTTTGTGGATGATATGGAGAGGCAAATGAGTGTTTTACCCCTAACCTCTCACACAACACTCGAAATACCTCGGCAATGAAAGCGGGGCCATTATTTGATAACATCCGCTCTAGACAAGAATGCTGCAAAACTACATTATAGAATAAAAACAAAGCTGTTGACATGGCAGTTGCATCCGGAAGAGCACCAACCTCCACCCAACGAGTTAAATAATTAGATACGACAATAATATACTGGTTACCTTGAGAAGAACGTGGAAAAGGTCCATTAAATCCACTGCAATTAACTCAAAAGGGCAAGAGACGTTGATGGACTCTAACACCCCCATTGCCCGAGTCGTAGAGGAATTCTGAGTTTGACAAATGGGACAGCGTTGAATATACCTGATCACATCACCACACATGTTGGGCCAATAAAAAGATTTGCGAAACTTCTCCAACACTCGTTGGTGACCAAGATGACCTCCAACAATAGGCGAATCATGATATGCTCAAAGAAGGTGTGGAACATATGTAGAGGGCACAACCAACCGCCATATGTCTTCTAGATTTGTTCCCAATAAAATACAATAAACCATTGAGGTCGAAACTGAGCATGATATTGTCAAAACCACGGTTCGGAAGAAGGATTTGCAAATGCATCCCGTAATTGGCTCATCCACGGTTCATATTTTTGGGCATCCTGCCACTGTTCCAAGGATGGTAAGTCGGCATCGAATACCTGAGAGGCTTGTATCAAACCGAATGCTACAGTGACTGCATGAGCAGGCAAAGTGGAATCAGAAAGGGGTGCTCGAGAAAGTGCATCCGCATCCACCATTGTTCGCCCAGGCCTATGCACCACCTTAAAGTTATATACTGCCCATCTGGCTACACGACCTACTAAATTCTTCTGTTTTAACAAGGAAGTGACAGCAGCATGATTACACTCCAAAGTGTTTCACTCCCATGTAAGTAAGCATGAAGTCGTTCAAAACCCCAAATAGCAGCAAGGCATTCTTTTTTAGTAATGGAATAATTCTGCTCAGCCGGTGCAAGTACTCGACTAATGTAAGCCACCGAGTGTCAAATTGAAGGATCCACAGCATCAGTTTGCATCAACACACTACCAATACCAACATCTGAGGCATCTACTCGTAAAATGAACAGACGGGTAAAATCTGGGTATTGAAGCAATGGTGAAGTTGTTAGGAACACTTTTAACTGGTCAAATGCCTGCTGACACCTGTGAGTCCACCTGAAAGGTACCTGTGGACGAATTAACTCCCGAAGAGGGGTAGTTCGATCAATGAGATAATTAATGAATCCACCCAAGTACTGCACCTTACCCAAGAAATGCTGGACTTCCTATACTGTACGGGGATGAGGGAACTCTCGAACAGCTCGCAACTTCATTGGATCCACCTGTAAACCCTCTCGAGATATACGGTAACCCAAGTAAGTAGTGTCGGTCGAACCAAACACACATTTTTCAAGTTTCAACTTCATGCCAACTTCTCGAAATCGATCAAGAACGCGCCGTACATCACGAATGTGATTCTCCCAAAAACCAGACCCATGAATGAACACATCATCGATAAAATCGGCAGTGATATCAAGCATATCTGAAAGAAGCTCATCCATCATGTGTTGAAAGGTGGCAGGAGCTGAAGTCAATCCAAAAGGCATAACCAAAAACTCGTAAAGACCAAATGGTGTCTGGAATGCCGTTTTAGGAATATCCTCCTCAGCCATAGGAACTTGCCAATATCCTGATGCCAAATCCAACTTAGTAAACCATCAACTCTAACCCAAACGATTTAATAGATCGGCAGAGTTCGAAAGTGGATAAACATCTTTGATGGTAACATCGTTGAAAGGTCGGTAATCCACACAAAATCGTAAAGATCCATCAGGCTTGGGAACCAAATGAGGTTCACATGCCCATGGACTCCGTGATGGACGACACACCCACTTACCGATCATATCTGTAACAGATGTTCGCATGGCTGATAACTCTTTTGGTGACTTACGTCGAATCGGGACTTTGAAAGACTTTGCATTGCCAGTGGGTATATAATGTCAAGTCTTCACACGTGCACCTTGGGACAGATCAAATTTGAACAAACTTATACTGCTACTTAAGTTGTTTGATGCATTGTGCTCGATACTCGATGACGGATCCGACATTTGAACCTGTTGAAATGAACACCACCCCAAGACTGGAATCAAGAGAGCTGTGTGTGTGATACAAACAGTAACAAGCTTCTCTGGACGTAAAGGAACAGACTGCAGAGACACAAACTCCAAGCGTAATACAGGAGGAGAGAGTGAAAAATCACACATACCTTTCGACTGCTTCAACCAATCACATCCCAGAATAATGTCAAAGACTTAGGAATGGACAACCCTAAGAGACCCAGAGGGAAAATGCACGTTGTAACTAAAGTGGGCATGATACGTGAAAATGGGAATATAAAATAAATTACTAATTAATACTTAAGTTTTAATTATTAATTAATCATTTAATTAATATGTAATTAAGCCTTAAATATTAATTAATTAATTAATTAATCCTTCAATAACCTTACTTAGTAAGGAATATTCCTAAAATATCTTAGAATATTCATATTATTCTAAAAATAGTTTACAATAATGAAGAAATACTATCAAACATAATTACAAATGAAATCATTTTCTTATCAACATGTTAATTTTTTATAAATACTTTCTTTCTATCATACAAAGAAATCTTTTCATTTTGTCTAAATCATCACTCTCCGGATTAATCAAATCATTTTGGTCAATATCTTGATGTTGTTGCCACCACTTAACACTCTCACGAATGCAATTGGGAGTTGCCATCCTTGTTAATACATAAGATGTGATAAGAGAAGGTCTGCATAAAGGCTCATCTAAAAACTGACGTTCCTTAAGAATAATATTATAAAGCGCCCGGTTGCTATCCTTCATTTTATAAAATTCAATATCACGAGAAAGAAAAGCTTCAGGAAATGTATGATACGGTGGATACTGCTCACAAAAATTTTCGAGATTCTTCTTTCTGAGGCACGTATCCAAGTAGTTCACTAGCTCATCCATGATATCGGTATCAGAATATGGATCGAAAGTGATTGGATGAATACAAGCAATGTTTTGGTTGAGCATAGCCTTCTGAGGAGAGTCGTCTACTACTAAGATATGTGCATTCTTCGTTATCCTTAAGCGACTGATCTCCCCATGAGTCCCAATTATTCTTTCATTCTTGAAGAAGTATGGCTTGCTTTCCTTTCTTATATTGTGAAATTCGAGAGGTTTATGACACATTCGCTGGTCAAAAATCCAATCTTTACGAATCACCTCTTCTGCAACACTACAATGTTTCTTAAGTAAACTCAACAGCGGTGTTAAGTTATGAATCTGCATGCATGACCAAATCCCCACAAGCGCACCCATCTCCTTAAGCTTTTGAAAGAGACGATCCAACCCTGGACGAAAAATAATATCATATCGAAATTTACCATGACAAGGAATGAAATCTCCTTGTTTGATTTCTGTTTTTCTATCCTCGGGCCTTTGTCGATGAAGCAGAACACCATTGACATCCAACAACACAATATGGCCATGAGTAACATGAGATAGCGTTGCCTCTTGAATACTTTGCAAATCACTTGTTTGCTCCCTTTCACATTTATCCGTTGCCACTATTCGTTGCCTATCCCTTCATCATTTAATTGTACATCATCCTTACAAGATTCAGATATTGCATGCGCTGAAGAAATTGATTTCGGAACTGAAGCCAAAAAAATGATGATGAAGTGGCCCCCATGGTAACGATGTTTTGAGCTGCATTATTATCCATTTCCTGCATGAACTCTGTCATTCTGACATGTGGCACAAGAAATTGTCGCCAAACCCCTCTCTTACCTCATGGCAATGCTGAAAATCCATGTTCTCAATTATTTCATTACATCTGCAAAATGATAATTAGCTGACCTTAAAATTATCAAGGTATATTATTTACCTTGTTAATGTGTGACCCATGTTTGAACTAAAAGCTTCATTAATCCTTGAGAATTTATTTTCTGTACAAATATAAAAGAAATATACAAAAATGCCTTATGTTACACTCATTTACAACTATTCATCACTCTATCAATTCATTATCAATTCTTCTTCGCTATTACCTTCTGAGTGAGGCGAAGAAGGTCTAAGCCGCTTGTGAGATGGTTCAAGATCTTCTGCATCTTCTATTGATGTTTCCATGGGTCCTGGAGTGTGCGAATGTTCTGTACTCCTCGAGATAACTTCCGGTCTAATATCTGATTGAAGTTCGTTCTCAGACTCCGAGATTGAACCAGATTCACCTTCAGAGCTATCGCACTTATCTGGAGGGAACTTTCTCAAATACGCCTTTATGGATCGTTGGGGTACTCAGTTGAGACCCAATCTATCCACTTGTTCAGGTCCTCAACCATGGTCTTATCCTTTTCAACGGCAAACACACATGTATGCCGAAGGTAACACTCCTTCAAGACGGACCCCCTAGTGCAGTAGTCAAAAACCCACGCATCACTGTGAGGACCCCTGATCAAGTTGACGATGCTCCGTGCCGCTTGACTTGTAATGTTTGGATAACGTACATTGCCGAATACGTCACTCATACCTATCGGTGTATCGGATGGAGGTTCAGGGCCGTTGGAGTGCAAACAGATGCCTGGCCAGTCATTTGGAAGCTTGAAATTGTTTGGCGCATTCCTAACAACCAAGTGAACAACAGTATCAATGCACTTGGGATTAGCATCGTTCATATAAAATCCTGTCCAACGATGTCTATTCTTCTTGGCGAAGGCGAAGGCAAAAGTATCGGTGACATGAGCAAGAATCAAGAAATAAATACCTGAAAAAGTAGGTATCAGTGAAGAGCGCAAGCATGAATTCAATAATAAATACCTTCTATGTATATGCTTGCACGGCTAAGTTTCTCCACCAGATCCTCTAGTGCCCTATCTGTCGAAAGATTTTTTGACACCCGCCGATCCATCACGAACAATTGAAACGGTTTCCTACAAGCAGTGATGTTACCCCATAAAGTCTCCGAATCTAACAACAAACATCTGTAGGGCTTGTCGTGATTCGTAGCATCCTCCTTTATAAGGTTCAATTCGGTTCTCCGCTGCTGAAGGACTGCCATAAGAGAAGGCGTCATCCCAATGTTCTCCTTTTTGGCGTTGGCGTGCAATAGATTCTTGCCAGATCTTCCGATTGGTTCACCCATTCGACAAGCATATCATCGTTCGTCACATGCAAATATTTGCTGACCTCTTCATATGTTGAAGTCGAGGTCCAACCCAGTTTGTGGCAGTGTATTCCCAACCACTCCTTGAAATGCCTGACCGTCTTCAACTCCATTGCCTTGAGATGAAAAGGAGAGGTTGGGCTGCTGTTATTAATTTGTAGTTTGCCATCGATCACCAAATCAGCCAAGACTTCCATCTCCTCCATCGTTGTTCCATTTAAAGGCTTCAACCATGTGAGCTTGAAATCGTTGTCTACATCCTTTGTAGATTGAACAGACTTAGCCTTCGGCGTCTTACTGGGTTTCTTTGCAGACTTTTCTGAGGGCTCCCCTTCACTTGTCTGCTTCTTCTTCAGTGTTCCTTTTGAAAAGGATTCCATAATCCCCAACCATTTGGCAAAGATCCTATCTTCGGGGCAAGAAATCAACATCATCAGAAAGGATGTTTCCTTCCCGCCCACCTGGGCAAAATCAACTGCTGCAATTTCTTCAACTCTCTGAGGAAAAAGACAGATTAATATACCGGCGAGATAAATCCCGCCCAAACAATTTGCTTACCCGGTATTCCGCAGATTGTGTATTCCCTGCGGTAGCTCTTTGTGGTCGCTGAAGAGATTCCCACAC
This sequence comes from Selaginella tamariscina, assembly GCA_003024785.1. NCBI lineage: Eukaryota > Viridiplantae > Streptophyta > Lycopodiopsida > Selaginellales > Selaginellaceae > Selaginella > Selaginella tamariscina. Next base: position 53,995 of record PUQB01000998.1, read on the forward strand.
GGCTCGCGTGTGTTTAAACTTCTCCCATATTTTGCTGTTGTAGTGGTTGGTGTCGGCAGCGTCCCATTCCGCCGATAACTTATGGTACTGCTCGATTGTGAGATTCGGCTTAGCTAAAAACGCCGATCTTTTTGTCAGCTTCTCACGGGTATGCTCGGAAAGTTTTGTTGCCATCGTTCCTTTGTTGTGTTCTCGAGAAGTCGTTGGGCTGCCGTTATTGTGTGCTGGCCACTAATGATGTAGTACTTGATAGATTTTATTCTCCGTCTGAATCTTCATGAGTTGTTCTGGTGTTGTGATCCAGACTTTGTCAGCCCTTCCTTCTTTCATAGTATGGACACAAAACAGCATTATGTGGAACGGTATAAGAATTGTCGTCCTTCATCTTCTCCATGAGCTCAGCTACACGTTCCTGGTTGAGTGGCCTGTAATTGAAGTTTGGGTTGACGCTGCAATATTTAACCCTACAAGGATAAATCTTATCATCCAACATCATTTCCTTGTGACTTATTGCAGCATGAGATGCCACAGGTGCAGCTGACAAAACGATTGATGATTTTCTTTTGCGATCCGAATCAACATGTGTGATCCCCGACTGCAGCTGTTCTAGTGTTCTCGGTACACTCTTCCAGCTCCCAAAGCTCCCTAAGCAAATTGAACGTGATCTGTAAAGAACCTGAGACCGAGCCACCCTCTCAATCTCCATTATGATGTCGCTGTGTTCTTCTTCAATGTGAAGAGGGAAGATTGCTTCACTTGCTGATTTTCTGTATTGTGAAGCAATATCTCCTGACAATACACCTACTCGATGAGTCTGAAGATTTTCGAAGTAGACATCCAGATGGATCCCCTCCATAGATGGGCTTTCGTTGAGTTGAAGAAGAACTCCAAGGTCAACATCATTAGTGAACACGTGAACGTCATTATCCACAAGTCGACAAAACCACCCGAAATTAATGTTGTAACTGACGACCTCTGGATCCGAGAACGTGACATTGGATGGAACAAGGCATATGTGTCGAGAATCGTCCAATCTGGGTTCGCAGCCTGCTTTCGGGTGCTTGACTAGCGAATCTACTTTCCATTGTTTTGCTTGTCCATGAGATGTGACAGAGGTTAATTTGACAGCAGCCATGGTTGCTCCAATGCGCTTCCCATTTATCTTAAAATATGGCCAAGTTGATTCCAGAATCCCCCTGCCCATCTCTTCTCCTGCTCTTGTCTTTAATGTCACCTCAATTCCACATCTGAATACAAAAATGATTAGTTCAAGTATCCGAGTATAACAGATTTTATTTTAATTCTTACCCAGAATTTGACGACGACTCCATACTAATGACTCGATCTCCTTGTTTGATCAAATCGTCCTTCTGCAAAATAATACACTATGAATACAAATCATATAAAAACGCACACACACTTGTATAAACCCGAATATACAAAAATAATACACAGAGAGAAGTAGACGTAATTAACTGTCCGAAGCTCACATTTGTGCTAGTGCAAAAGAAAGATAACATTTCGTTTTAGAACCACCACAAATGTGAGCTCTGGACAGTTTTACATAGATTCTAGTTTTACTAGATTCCTAGCTTTTACTCGAAATATTATAATAAGATGATAAAAGTAAATAAAATGAGATATGCAACTTATATATACTAATACACATATATATTCACATGGAAGGTGCGGCGGGATTAATCTCGCCACCCCTTCAATGCCTCCTGAAAGAGTGGGCGGGATTAATCTCGCCACCTTTCTGGAGGCCTTGAACGGGAGTGCGGAATTAATCTTGCCACCCTTCTCGGTCTCAGAGAGAACTGGGCAGGATTTATTTCTCACACCCCTTCAGTGACTCCAGAAAGGGGCGGGATTAATCTCGCCCACCATGTAAGGATGGTTAAATGAATTTCCCCACCCTTCCCAATTCTCTCCATTGGTATGTTGAAAACCTTCTACGTCTCAGACAGAAACGTTTAGGATTGGTCCGACTCACCAATGGAGAAAAAAGGAAGGGTGGCGGGATTCATTCCTCCAACAGGCATTGAAGACTCGGCGGGATTAATCCCGCCGCCCAGGGCCTTCACTCGGTCCCTATGCGGCGGGATTAATCCCGCCGGACGCCAATTCCCTGCGCGGAATCGGGCGGGATTAATCCCGCCGCCTAGGCACTTCAGGCAGGCCAATGGCGGCGGGATAAATCCCGCCCGATTCCGCGCAGGGATTGGCGTCCGGCGGGATTAATCCCGCCTCCCAGGCCCTTCACTCGGGCCTTAGTCGGCGGGATTAATCCCGCCGAACGCCAATGCCCTGTGCGAAATCTTGCGGGATTAATCCCGCCGCCTAGGCCCTTCAGGCAGGCCAATGGCGGCGGGATAAATCCCGCCCGATTCCGCGCAGGGCATGCGTACGCGGCGGGATTAATCCCGCCCACCATGTAAGGGATGGTGAAATTAATCCCACCACCCTTCTCAGTTCCCTCCATTGGTATTTTGTAAACCTTCTCCGTCTCAGACAGAGTTAGTCGGGATTGATTCAACATACCAATGGAGGAAAAAAAGAAGGGTGGCGGGATTAATCCCGCCACCGGGCAATGAAGGTTCGGAGAGACTAATCCCGCCGCCCTCTCGTAAATCATGCGCTACACATATATATTGGCTGCGGCATTTTGAACAGGGATGGGTGGGGGCGGGATTAATCCCGCCGCTTATATCCTGCGGAAGTGCCTGAGCGGCGGGATTAATCCCGCCGCCCTCCGCGAAGGGCATGAGCGTGGGGCGGATTAATCCCGCCGTTCATGTCCTGCGTGAATTCCCTGGCGGCGGGATTAATCCCGCCGCCTTACGCGCAGGACATGTCATGCAGGCTCTTCGGTTAGCCTTCCGTGCAGGATCTTTCATGCAGGCTCTTCGGTTAGCCTCATGAGCGGCGGGATTAATCCCGCCGCCCATCCCCTGTAAATGCCCTGCGCGGAATCCGCCGGGATTAATCCCGCCATTAGGGCCTTCACACAGGCCATTGCCGGCGAGATAAATCCCGCCGCATTCCGCGCAGGGCATGGGTGAGCGGCGGGATTAATCCGCCGCCGAGGCCCCTCACGCAGGCCATGGGCGGCGGGATTAATCCCGCCGCTCTTCGGTTTGTCCTAGAGCGGCGGGATTAATCCCGCCGCCCATAGCCTGCGTGAAGGGCCTCGGCGGCGGGATTAATCCCGCCGCCATGGCCCCAACCATATAGCGGCGGGATTAATCCCGCCGCCGAGGCCATAAACCTATAGCGGCGGGATTAATCCCGCCGCTCGAGGGGCTTAGCGTGTGTGCGAGAGATAAAATTAATAAATAAAAAAATTATACAGATAAAAACACACACATATATATATGTGTGTGTATATATATATATATATATGTATGTATGTATGTATGTATAGGAGTGTACGTGTGTGTGCAAGAGATAGATAAATAAATAAAATTATACAGTACTGGTACACATAATATATGTGTGTACATAGGTATATATATGTGTGTATATGTATATCGTGTGTATGCGTGTGAGCGAAACAAATAAAATCATACAGATAAACAAACACACACACACATATATATACACAGGAGTGTGCATGTGTGTGCGAAAGATAAAACTAATAAATAAATAAAATTATACAGATAAACACACACATATATATGTGTGTATATAGATATAGAGAGTCTGTGAATATATAAGCATATATATAAACTAGTGTTGTATACTATTTGTTAATATGCATTGTATATATATATATATATATATATATATATATGTAAAGCAGTGTGCGTGTGTGTGGGAGAGATAGATCAATAAAAAAAATTATATAGATACTGGTACACATAATATATGTATGTATATATGTATATAGGTATATATATATGTGTATATGTATATTGTGTGTATGCGTGTGTGAGCGAAACAAATAAAATCATACAGATAAACAAACACACACACACACATATATATACACAGGAGTGTGCGTGTGTGTGCGAGAGATAAAACTAATAAATAAATAAAATTATACAGATAAACACACACATATATATATGTGTGTATATATATAACCCATATGAATATATAAGCATATATATAAACTAGTGTTGTATACTATTTGTTAATATGCATTGATATATATATATGTGTGTGTGTGTGTGTAAAGCAGTGTGCGTGTGTGTGGGAGAGATAGATCAATAAAAATTTTTATAGATACTGGTACACATAATATATGTATGTATATATGTATATAGGTATATATATATATGTGTATATGTATATCGTGTGTATGCGTGTGTGAGCGAAACAAATAAAATCATACAGATAAACAAACACACACCCACACACACATATACATACACAGGAGTGTGCGTGTGTGTGCGAGAGATAAAACTAATAAATAAAATTATACGCACACTCCTATACATATATACATACATACATACACACACACACACACACACACACAGATCTCACCTGTGTGCACAGCCGCCGCCGCCTCTTGAAACCCTAAGAATATACCTAAACCCTAAAGGAATTAAATATATATATTAACCCTAATAGAATATTCCTTCTGAGAATATACTTAAACCCTAAAAAGAATAAAATATAGATTCGCCCTAAACGAATATTCTTTCATTATATTATTAGCGCGTGCGTGTGCGTGGGTGTATCACATACACCCCAAAAATATAAATCATGCAGGGATTTAACATGTGTGTGTCCATGAGAGTGTTAAAGTTTCATGTGTATCAATACATACATACACATTGCATATATTAATACACATAATATATACATACACACGTGTATACACACAGACATACATACATATTACATGGGTTTAGGGTTTTGGATTTAGGATGGATCATGCATGGTGTGTATGTATGAGAGAAGAGAGAGTGTTGAAAAATTATTTTTGTACACATTGCATATATTAGTACACATATATACTTACACATATTATACACAGATATACATACATAGTATATGAGAGAAGAGAGACAGTACATATTATGGATCATGCATGGTGTGTATTATACACACAGACATACATACATATTAGTACATAATATTTGAGAGACCGAGTACATATTATAGATCATGCATGGTGTGTATGTTTGAGAGAAGAGACACAGTACATATTAACATGGATCATGCATGGTGTGTATGTATGAGAGAAGACAGAAAGTACACATATATACATACAAGTACACATATATACATACACACGTGTATACACACAGACATACATACATATTACATGAGTAAATTCATTGTGTTACATATTAGGGTTTAGGGTTTAGGGTTTAGGATGGATCATGCATGGTGTGAAGAGAGAGTGTTGAAAAATTATTTTTGTACACACATGTATACACAGGGTTTAGGGTTTAGGGTTTAGGGTTTGCTCCCAACAAGCTTAATATAAATATTACACATGTAAATTCAATGTGTTACATACACACAGATTGAGTACATATATCATACATGCGTTGAACATGATGTTTTCAATAAAGAAGCAACAATTTCTTCAGTTTGGTTTAGGGTTGTGCATGTGTGTGCATATGTGTTTTTGTAAGTTCTTGTAATGCGTGTGTAAATTTATGATTGTGTTTATATATGTGTGCAAAACAAACATCGAATAATTAAGAAAATAATATTAATAAACACACTATGAACATATTTTAAATTATACATAATAATATATGATTTTATCTAATATATAGCCATATATAGTTTTAATAATATATATTAATTTAATATTGATAAAAAGGTTTAACATTGAAATATTCTTGAAATAATAAGAAATTAATTGAGAAAATCCCATTAATATATACAAATGTAAATTAAGTACTCAAATAATTAACTAAATTAATTATCATAATCATGTTTAATATTGGAATATTCTTGGAATAATAAGAAAATAATAAAGAATATCCCATTAATATAAAGAAGATTAATTACTCAAGTAATTAAGGAAATGATATTAATATACACACTATGAACATATTTTAAATTATACATAATAATACATCATTTTATCTAATATATAGTCATATATATTTTAATAATATATATTAATTTAATATTGATAATAAGGTTTAACACAGGAATATTCTTGAAATAATAACAAATTAATTGAGAAAATCCCATTAATATATACAAATGTAGAATAATTACTGCAATAATTAAGAACAAGACTAATTTAATTATGATAATCAGGTTTAATATTAGAATATTCTTCAAATATTAATAAAATAATAAAGAATATCCCATTGATACTAGGAAATGAAAATTAAATACTCGAGTAATTAAGAAAATAATAATAATAAACAGACTATGAATATATTTTAAATGATACATAATAATATATCAATTTATTTATTGTATAAGTATATATTTATATATATATATAATATAAATATACTTGAATACTAAGAATGTAGAATATAGTCTAAAATTTCGTAATATTAAACAGCTTGAATCACTTGAATAACATTAAATGCAATTTTAAAATACTCATTGGAACTGGAGAGTATATATGTCAGAGTGTCGGATATTTGTGTCAACTCATCTTAAATTTTATTTTCTGTTCTTTTTAAAAAATTTGAATTTCTGACATATGTATTGTCGGTCTGACATGTAAATTTGAAAATGCATTTAATTTCCCACTCAAATTCAGATCTGGTTCTTTCTCCGGCAAGGGTTTCTTCATTTCTGTATTTTTCACTCTTTAGATCTTCTTTTTTCTTCATAGTGATCATCTCAGGAGCGAGATTAAATTGGGTGCTATTCTTTATAGGAAAGCACGGCGCCTTCAGTGCTGTTTACAAGTAAGTATTATAACAAATTTAAAAATACTTATAAAGATTCACTCTCTTACATTCTCTCTTAAAATTACAATTTAGGGGTTTAGGAATGCATTAGGATTATAATATATTCGTTAGGGATTTATCCCGTTTAAATATCCTTTTAACTTAATATTCTAGGTTAACCGGGGCGGCGGGATTAATCCGGCCATTTCTTTTTCGCCTCTTCGAAGAGGTGGCGGGATTAATCCCGCCACCATCTCTCGGGCAATGCTTCTCCGCCACTGAAAAAGAGTGGCGGGATTAATCCCGCCGATAACCTTCTCAACTGATGAAGAGTTACCAGAATTTATTAGAAAGAGTTGTCGGCGGGATTAATCCCGCCAACCATTTTAGGAGGCAGGGAAGGGGTGGCGGGATTAATCTCGCCACCACATCCCTGTTTTAAGGATTTGGGGACAGGATTTATCCCGAGATCTCTTTGAAATCATAGTTTTGGAGAGAGTTATGTGCGGGTTTAATCCCGCCACCCATTCCCCGTCGTAAGAATTGTGGGCGGGATTAATCCCGCCTTGGACTCCCTCCGACAAGGAAGAGCCGGCGGGATTAATCCCGCCGCCTCTTCCTCCTCGGAGAGTCCAAGGCGGGATTAATCCCGCCGACTCTCTCCGACGAGGAAGGGAGTCCGGCGGGATTAATCCCGCCGACTCTCTCGGGGAGAGTCGGCGGGATTAATCCCGCCGGACTCCCCCCGAGGAGGAAGAGGCGGCGGGATTAATCCCGCCGGCTCTTCCTTGTCGGAGGGAGTCCAAGGCGGGATTAATCCCGCCGACTCTCTCCGAAGGGGTTGAGTCGGCGGCGGGATTAATCCCGCCGACCGTTCCTCGTCGGAGGGATTCGTGGGCGGGATTAATCCCGCCCATCAGTTGTATTAATCAAACATGAGATATTATCTCTAAACATAATTATGTATTATTGCATATGCATATTATTAAGTAACCGTAATTCAGATTTCTTAGAAATATTGCATAAACAGATATCATAAATAATACAATTATTTATGTGCAGGACAATATGTTTAATACTGGAGATAAAGTATGTCTTCTTCGGAACAACAAGATAGTTGGCACTGGAACTGTGGAAGTTCGAGATAATAATGCATCATGTCACAATATTGCCCAAGGATCTTGTGTGTACGTATGGGTGAACACCATTTACAAGCATGTTGAGGTTCTGGGAATGGAATTTGGAGGGTTCTCCTGTATTGTGGAATTTGGATGAAGTCAAGGCTGACACAGAATATGCAGAGTCACAAACAAATAGTAGCACGAGTTTACCAGATGATGGCTTGCCTGCTGTGATGGATGAGGTGATTCTCTTTCTTCGTGAGATTGAAGTCGGAAGAGGCATCATCACAGCTATAAATCCAATGGAAGCAGTGTCAGAAGAGAAACTAGGGTCCGACTTCGTGGGTGTAGTTGTGACAGAGGTTTCACCTAATGGCACATTGTATCCTGGATCCCTCGTGAGGTGGCGAACATCTGAATTAAGACGGCAAGATGGTTCAACATATTCTGGGTTGGATTTCAATAATAACAACCCGGAAGAAACACAACTCATATTTGAAGAGGTTCCTTGCATTGGTCCTTTTGTAAGAAAAAAGGCGATTCATGGGTTTGTAGATCTTCCCTGCAAGT
>PUQB01000999.1:0-62192 GCA_003024785.1 Selaginella tamariscina
TGACCTATGGTTTCCCCAACACCACACCCTAAATCCCTCGGGGTTAAGGTAGATGGACCCTTAGGTTAAATCCCACCAAGTGTAAATGCATTGGAACTAAACATTTTATAAAAAAAGACATGAGGGGGCTCTCCATCACATTAATTAAGTAAAGTAAGTGTGGAGCGAACATGCCAGAAAATGAAAAGTCTTTAATTCCTTCCTCCTTGAAATAAGCCTAAATTAATCCATCAAGACACGCCTTTTGTGTTGCCCTAACTTCTAGCATGTAGGGGTACATCACACCCTAAGGGTAATGTCAGAATTTCAATGGGCTAACATGTGGCAACATGTGGCTACCAAGTGGGCCATATGGTGTTAACACCTTATATGAAAAACGCTAAGTTTTCTAAAATAATTCTAAGAGTCTAAATTAGATGCACAAAAAGGCTTGTGCTTAGGGTCTTACCCTAAGTCCCTAAAGGTACTATCCCAAAAAAACTCGAGTAAACTTTAGGATCTTACCCCATGAAACTTAAATAAGTTCATGCCCTAACCACACTAAGGAGACATGCTTTGCACATACCCTATGACAAAGTTAAGGCACCATGACTTACCCTTAAGAAATCACCCTCATTCAGGAGCACAACCTTTAGGAAAACAAGGGATACCCTATCCATGACTAACCCCCAAGGGATCATGAGGCTAGGCTATCTCCTAGACTAGGGTTGGTACGTAGTGGCAACACAATGTGCACTATAGGCAAATAAAGTGTTCTACTAAGCAAACCCCTTGAGGTTAAGTTTGGACGACCCTAAGCATGCGAATATGCAAATGCCTCATGAAAGGGCTCTTGCTAACAAGCTATGTTGTTCAATCACTAGATATGTTCACCCCCCAAGGAGAACACCCCCTAGCTAAGTGTGCTAATTAGAACACCTATTACGAGGTGAGTGGATGCCCAGACTTTACACCCTGATGTAAGCACAAGCATGCCTACTTATTAAAGTATCCAACCTTTAACATTAAACCCATGACAACCCCAAAGGACATGCCTCAGACATTGTCATATGTTTATGTGACATTATTTCTCAGATGTAGGCTATCTTGCCATACCCTTCAAATTTAAGATCTACACTGGGTTATACCAAAGGCAAGGAGTTGACTAACTCCTAATGCAATGTCTTGGGCACAACAGTGTGAATTTGCCAATACTAAGGGTAAGCTTACCCTTAGGGTGTGATATACCCCACATGTTAAAGTAAAGCCTTAATGACATAAATGAGCTTATGTTGGCAGGGTGGAAGAAACTAAACACCTCTTAGTCTTTAACATGTTTTTCCCATACCTATCCTACTTTATATATGTGATAGAGGCCTTCCCCCTTTATTTTTTCTTGTTTTATAAAGTGGGTTGGCACGGAATTTTATTCCGAAAATAATAATATTTAGCCTAATGACCATTGACCCTAAATCATCCCTAGGGGTTCTAGGCCAAGTTCAATCCTAGGGTTTTTTTTAACCATATCTGACATGTCAAACTCACCAAACAATTATGAATCTAACCAGATATGAAAAATAATGGAAGAGTTTTCTAGATGGAGTTTTAGCTTCATTCATAATTTCCTACAAATACCTAATGACACCTGGCTATATCATCATTAAATATCTAGGTGCACTAAGCAGGCATATTTCCTCTATACCTAGGACTTGTCAATATAGTTCGGTAGGTAATAACAGTTAACCTCAAAATAAAGAATGGTTTATAATAAACTATAACACACTCTCCGCTTTTGAAAATATTCCTCGTTGATGTCTAATTTAAGACTATATAATGTTGAAAAATTAATTAAAACTAATATATTACTCTATGCAAAGTCAACAAAAAAAATTAATCACATAAATTCATTACCCTTTGCCATTACATAAAATTAAGTACTTCAAAGATTGTCATCTCTAAGCTGTTAACTCAACTGCCAGAGGCATCACATGTCACTTAGAGACTTTTCCGTATGGAAAGTTTGTCACCTAAATGTAATAACATAGTAATTAATTTCTTTATGTTAACTAAAATTTATATTGGAGGCTTTTAGTTAATGTTTGTTGTTGGCCTCTAGATAAACTTATCTTACATTATATATAATTTAATATTGTACTTTCACGAATACCAAATCAACCTCAAGGAACACCATTATACCTTGAGTTAAACCTAGCAATGACATCAAAACACCATCGAAACCTAGAGTTAAAAATCAAACCTAGAGATTTATAACTTGTTATTAAGATGTTAATGGTGATCTTTGATCTTTGATTAGAGATTTTGAAATCAATAGATATTTTCATTAAAAGATTTTCAGTTTAGTCTAAATCAGCAATTTTTCATTAATATCTTTAACAACAAGTTATAACAGAATTTTTTGTTCCAAGTTACTAAAATATGTAGAAGCAGAAAGCTTTTAAATATACATATTTACAACCAACCTTATCACATTAACCATTTGTACATTGCTTTTTAATGACTTATCCACCCTTATCAAAATATAATTTTTTTTATATTAATTAATATCATTCGTCAATACAATGGTGTGTTTATTTTTTGAATTACCATTTTATATTTTAGCTTTCGTTTTTTCGAGATTCATCATTTATATTTATTAAAACATTAGACTCTTGTTTAAAATTTAAAATGTAAACACAAAAGGGTCCAATGTTTTAAATGTTGGCAGCAAGGGTATGATTTCGAATGCCACATAGACAACCTGTGATGTCAATCAAAAGCTTGTGATTAGTGAAACTATATGTCCGAATCGTAAATCTACCCGTTGAATCGTACTCCAAGTCATCCGATGGATGAGAGCGTGCTCTATGATTTGATTTACTTGACGTTATCGAGTTGTTACACTCCTACAATACCGTACCTAGATGCTGCCTAACTCACCGCCCAACCTTAAAGCACACTAGCTCACCCCAAGCTGCAACAAGTTGAACTCCACTCTCAAAGCTCTCCAAAATTAGGGTCTCCCTAAAACGTGATTAGCTTAAGCATGAGATCAATCACGGTAAACTTTTGACCAAGACCATGGACCAATGTCTGGCTATAACATTCTTCCTTTTTGAAAAAGTTCTAATTTGTGTACACTTTGCAAGATTTACGTGACAATTTTTTTTAAAACAAGTTGCTTTAAACATCCTCCTAGTTAAACTCCTCTGACTCTTCAAGTGAGTGTACTTAGTACTTTCCATGTACAAGGGCCTCTTTAGTTGACTCACATGAAACACAAGATGTAGTTGCACTCCCTTAAACAACCTCAACTTGTAAGCCACAACATTGATCTTTTAATGATCTTGTATGGACCAACATACAAAGACTTAGCTTCTCACACTTCCTAGTCTACAATGATTGTAGAGAACTACACTTCAATGAGGAAAAGATGACTCGTAGAAACACTTTGTAAACTATTTGTAAGTGCACTTCTCATCAGCTAGCCTTTTAATTCAGTCCCTTGCCTTAAGCAAATTCTTTCGACACATCAGAAGTATCTTGTCCATCTCCATAGTTAAGCTATGAGCTTCGACATCCTTCTCACCACTTCTCAGCATATTCCAACGTCTATTGAAGGATGTTTGCCTTTGTAAGTATAAAATGGACTACATTTCAAAGAGCTATGCTTAGTGTTATTTTAGGCAAACTCATTCAAATGCAAGAACTTGCCCATTGTCCTTGCTTCTTGACCACACAGGTTCTTAATATATCCTTTAGAACATGGTTTACGCGCTTAGTCTGGCCATTTGACTACGGGTGATCTCCACTACTAAAGTTCACCTTAGAGCCGAGTCCTCTACAAACTTCACCCAAAATGCTAAAGTGAACTTGCTTTCTTGGTCACTAACAATGTTTTCTAGCATCCCATCTCAAGATACACCTGCATTAGATACACCAATGCAAGCTCCTTTGCTATTACATTCTTCTTCAAAGGGATAAACTTAGCATACTTGCTCAAGCGATCCATAATGACCACACATGTTCATTGCAATGTAGTGTCCTTGGAAGATGTATAATAAATCTATAGAGATACTTTCTCATCTTCCTTGAGGCACTTCCAAAGGCATCAACACCCCAACTCTCTTGGCCTTAACCAACTGGCACTTAGCACAAGTGTGAACATATTCCACAATGTCCTCCTTCATGTTAGGCCAAAAGAATCAACATTTCACCAAGTCATACGTTTTTGTCCTCTCCTCCATGTCTAACAAATAGACTATCATGCATCTCTTGCATGATTGCTATAACAAGCTCCGTTGTCTTAAGCACTACTAGCTATTGCTTGTACAGTAAGAAACCATTTTGCTCAGTATAAGGCTCCACCAAACTTCTAAGACGCTGTTGACAATCTAGATCCTTAGCTTGTGCTTTGTGAATAAAAAAAACCAAACTTTCTTTGATCCTTCCAATAACATTCAATCGTCTGATACGAGAAAGAGCATCTACAATGTTTTTCTTCCCCTCCTTATAATGGACAATCATAAGTCTTAAAAACTCATGTAGAAACACCGGCTAACAAGCCTACCTAGCATTTAGATCCTTCTGATTTAAGAAATGCCTCAAAGGTTTGTAATCATTAAACACTTTGAAAGGATGTCCATTATGTAGATTGTGCTCTAGGTGCACACAACATGCACGATAGCCATCAGTTCATGATCATAAGTCGAGTACTAACACTTCATATCATTTAGCTTTTGACTCTCAAAAGCAATGACATGACCAATTTGCATAAGAACTCCTCCAATGACATAGCCACACACATTTGTGTACACCTCATAAGACTCGTTCTTAGTAGTGATAGTTAACACTAATGTTATTATCAACGTAGTCTTCAAAGCTTCAAATGCTACACTCTGTCTTGTAGACCACTCAAACACAACAGTCTTCCTCATCAAAGATGTTAAATGAAAGAGCTAAATGACTGAAGCTTTGAATGAACCAACGATAGTAATTAGCCAAGCCCATAAAACTCCTGAGACCTTGCCACTGCATCTACCTTCTTAGGATCAAGAGCAACACTGTCCTTAGAAACAATGTACCCGAGGTACTCCACCTCCTCCTTAGCAAACTCACACTTTGAGAGCTTAGCATATAGTTTCTTCTCCCTAAGAGTTTTAGCACTAAATGTAGATGTTCCACATGCTCTCTAAAGTTTTGCTATAGATGAGAATATCATCTAAGAAGACTTCAACAAAACAATCGATATAATCAGCAAAAATGGAATTCATTCTCACAACAATTTGGTAATACCCGCTCCATAAGTCAATTTTGGTAAACCACCTTGCCCCTTCAAGGCATAATAATCGATATATATCCTCATCGATTCATCCTTCTTTTGCATAAGGAGCATCGGAGCTCCATAAGATGACTTGCTAGACTAAATAAATCCTTGTGTCAATAACTCCTCCACTTGTTTCTTCACCTTTAGCTCCTCCAAGAAGTTCAAACGATATGGACTCCATGAAATCGACTTAGCACCATGCTCAAGCTCAATCTCATAGTCCACTCATGAAATAGTGGCACTCCTATAGGCAAATGAGAGGGAACGACATCCTCAAACTCCCTCAAAACCTCATACACAAGAGTTGATTGACCGTTGATAGTTGATCATTGACTGTTGAATAGTGACCTAGTGGTCAACCCGTCCTTCACATTGGTAGCATTAACTTCCTTGAAGTGGACATAATAAAATTCATCACTCAATGACCTCAAAATGCGCATTGAATTCTTCAAAGTAATAGCTGATATAAATTTAGAAACATTCATGTAACCAACTCCCTTGAGGACGTGGCTCCTTCCACTCAAAGTCATCTCTACTTCCTTCTTAGTCTAATTAGGTTGTGAATTGTACTTCTCCATTTAAGTCATCGCAAAGATGAAATTATAATGCCTTAGCTATTAAAAGAATTGCTCCTTGAAGGGCATATCTATGTAAGCTCTACACAAGCACTTTATTCTTGTGATGAGGTAGCAACTCCTTCCACCGTGTATAGATCAGTCCTCTTAGTTGGCAAGTTTAGTCTCTCAAAGAGATTAACTCATCACTGCTATCAAAATTAAACAGAACTAACATTGAAACTTTGTTGATCGTTCCTTCAAAGTGAATCAGATTGTCAGGATTAGCCTCAGAGACAAATGTAGCAGTGTTCCCAAGCACACAACTTAGCTCTCTAGCTACTATAGACAACACCTTGGAGCTTGGAGTTTTCTGATGCTTCGAAGTCACTTCCTCTCGTCCCATCTCCTTCACATGCTTTTCATTTCTGGCTTTCCTAACCTTGAAGATAGGACAATATTTAATGTAATGATTTGGTTCATTACACTCAAAGCATCCACGATTGTCAAGGCTCTGACCAGCTCCCTTGCGGTCTTTGTCCTTCTGGTGCTTCTTACTATCTCCATGATGCTTAGAACTCTTAGGATCATTGTTATACCTCTTCTAGAACTTGGTTCGAGACTCCTCAGTCTTAGAGTCCTCCCAAGCCTTTCGTTTTCCAGTTGTCAATGCACTCCTTTTCATTCATGTAGCAACCACACGTGCCTCCTCCACTACCTCATCAAGAGTCTTAAACTCTTTCTTTCGACTCTATAATGCATTCACCAACTGGGCACTCCTTAATCCATCAATGAAGTAGTCACGTTGGAAAGTGAATGACATCTTAGGATTGTGAGCGATAAATGCTCTCATCTTGCTAATATAATCTCCAAGTGAGAGATTCCCTTGTTTGAAATCTTTAAAGCTTGATGTGCTTTGTATGTAAATGCATACTTCTTAAAAGCATCCATGAAGTGAGTCTAGGTAGTCCAAGACTCCACATGATTCCACCATGAGTCTACCTCTTTTTTCAATGCCAATGATGCAGCTAAGAGCTTGCTCTCATCAATCTAATGAGTAGTCCTCATCAGTTTGTCACTTTGCTTAGCCACAAGATATGTTGATCTGCTGTGCTACAGCCATCAAGCTCAGGAAGAGGCTTCTTCTCAAAGAACCGTCGCTCGGCTCTAGTCACATGATGACTATTACTATTCTTAGAGCATCATGTTCCATCCGGTCTTCGCTCTCACCTCATCCCATGCTTGAGGAGCTTCTTAATCTCTTCTAGCTCATCTCTCAAAGCATAAAGACTTTCCAATCCTTTCAAACTTCTCTTGGTACTTAACATCATAGTCCATTTGTCTATAGAAGAGGGTTTGCAGTTCCTTTGTGAGAGTTGATTGATTTCACATAGGTGCATCCTTATCAGCTCCACGAATCTCCAACCAATACTTTGGATTAGGCACATAATTCAACATGATATCCACTTAACAAAGTTATCTCAAACCTTGACTTTGATACCAAGTTGTTACACTCCTACGGCACCATACTCGAATGCTACTTAACTCACCGCCCAACCTTAGAGCACACTAACTCACCTCCAAACTATAACTCCACTCTCAAAAGCTCTCCAAAATTAAGGTCTCCCTAATTAAGGCCTCCCTAAACATGATTATCTTAATTATGACATCAATCACAGCCATCCTTTAATCAAGACCATGGGCCAACGTCCGGCTGTAATGTGAGGAGAGGATATCCATAGCACTTAAGGAAGACATATATTTGGGTTTCCAGGGTGGTCAAGTGCTCCCCAGTGTCTGGGGCTACTTACACCTTTGTGGAGGTGAAGTTCATGTTTTATTGGTCATTTTTCCAGTGCTTGGGTGTGCAGGAACAACCCATGATGCCTGGTTTTTGAAGCACAACAAACTTCCGATAGCTTCCATGTTGGCCAATTTGGTTTCTGCTATGGTGAGCGCTTGGTAGGCATTTCGTAGGTCACACGTCAGCCACCTACGGCAGTACTTGACTAGCAAGATGCCGAACGTGACTTTGAACATCACACTCCAGTCGTGTGGTTAGAGTCTGATATCCAGATTGACGCTCTGATTACGGGGGCGTCCTGCTTGTTGAGACCAAGCCTGAGCTTTGGCCTTAGGGGTACTACGCCAACGACTTCATTGCTAGGTGAAGCGCATTATGTCCAGTAGTCATCATCGAGGTGGTCAGAGCAACCATCCGGGTTGGAGGGGCCACCTTCTTCGACAAGCCTGCCCACGAGCCTTTTACTCCGTATCTGCACATACACATGTTTTTAACCATGATCACTTGGAACTGCTCTCGGCGTCCATCGGACCAGCCATTTCTTCTCTTATCGAGTTCTACACGAAGCCAATGTTAAGAAATATTTATTACTTAAAACATTTCTCTTCTTATATTATAAACATCATGTACAAAGTTATTATATACATCAATAAGTCTATTCATCTTCAACTTCTTTTTAAGAGGAACACCACCAGTCGGACATCTCATGTCATGTAATGCGAATATTCTTAACAGCCGAGTCAACAGAGAATTGCTCTATCCTACCATCAGCTGGCCGGACTTAATCAGAGATGTGCATATTTAGGGTGCATATTCGGTTACTCAGTACTCACGCCCCAAGGTTCAGGCCAGTCAGCAGCATGTTGGGAGGGAGAAGCTGCTGCTCTTCCCCTTGCTACATTAGTGTTGTTCGACCTGAACGCTACTTGTTCGTTCAATATGTACCGCCTCTTGCTGCCCAGACTGGAATGGTTGCAAGACAGTCACTGCTGTCAATAGCTTGAGGTTCACTCGGCTCATCCGCACTACGTTCATGGATACCTTTGTCTACAGAACCTCCTCCTACAATGTCTAGACGAGCAAGATTGTTTGAAGCATTTACTGGATTGTGAGGAGTAAAAATCCATTTCATGGTGCAGAAAGATGACTAGTATCAAACATGAAGAATGTGAGTTGCGAGTAAAACACATTTGTATATATTGTTCCAGCTTTTAACAAATTACTATAAAATCAATAATTATCAAATTAAAAACTTTAATGTTTATGTTGTTTATGTTTTTTTTCTTAATCGCATTAGAATTTCTATTTAATTTTATAATTGTCACGATAAATCTTATACACACGGAGATTATTTCGAATTTGTCAGTTTGACTGGTACGGAAATAATTTCTCAAATTTATTTATTTATTATACAAGATGTATGTACATTCAAACCCCTGCTTGATTATATGCATACAGATCTATGGGGAGACAATGCTGCATTTTCCTTGCGTTCTTCATGCTTAAAGAGGTTCAATGTTGGGAGATAGCAACTGCAACTTGGTATGGCAGTCCAGATGGTGCAGGAACCGATGGTATGCGCGTGTGTGTGTGTGTGTGTGAGAGAGAGAGAGAGAGGGGGGGAGAGAGAGATCTGAAATGTGCATTGTAACAAGAGGCTGATACTTGGCTATCAGGAGGGGCTTGCGGCTATGGACAGCTTCCAGGAACACCTTATGGGCTTGATGTATCAGCAGGCAGCCCTGCTCTTTTCAAGAATGGCAAAGGATGTGGCGAATGCTACATGGTACCCTCTCTCTATGTGTGCGTGCGTGCGTGCGTGTGTGGGTGTGTGTGTAGATGTGTAAATATGTAAGTGTATGCAGCTCAAGTGCGTACAGAAGGGGCTGTGTTCGGAGATGCCTATTGCTGTGACAATTACAGATGAATGCCCAGGTGGATACTGCTCCAATGGAAGGGTACATTTTGATTTAAGTGGGACTGCCTTTGGGAAGCTTGCGAGCTCGGGAATGACTCCCCAGTTACTCGGCTCTGGTGTCATTCAAGTTTTATACGATAGGTGTGTGTGTGTGTGTGTAAACAAATATATAGCAGGAAAGTTCTCACGTAGTGTAAAGGTATTAACATACTTTCTGTGTAGGATAAACTGTGATTATAGGCAAGGAATCGCCTTCCAAGTTAATCAAGGCTCCTCACCATTCTGGTTCTCTGTTCTTGTTCGTTACGAAGACGGAGCAGGTGACCTCGGATTAGTGGAGCTAATGCAGGTGATTTCATTGTGTTATATATATATATATATATATAGAGAGAGAGAGAGAGAGAGAGAGAGAGAGAGAGAGAACGGTATATATATTATGTTATAATATGAATCAAGAAGAGCGGATATAATAGATCACTACATACATGATGTGTGTGTGTGTGCATTAATTAATGAGATTCTTTGGTTTTATAACCAATGGATATTTTGGGATTTCATTTTCCGGAACTTCATTGGATGTTTTGACTTTACATAGAATGCTATGTTTCTCTGCTGTCACACATGTTGTGGTGTGTGTGTGTTGAGACTTCTACACATAGTCACACATGTCTAAAGACGTTTGCTTAATTCAGTTTCATATTGAAACTTTTACATCTACTGACACACAAACGCAGGTCTGAAGCATTTTTCTTCTAGTTGTTCAATGGAACCTCTTCCTCTCTCACACACACGCACGCACGCACACATAGTAACAAGTATTCATGTATGCAGGGTGGGTCTGGAGGGTGGCAAGCAATGAATCAGATATGGGGAGCAAACTGGTGCCTGAATAGCGCAAACGCATTGCAAGCTCCATTCTCGATGAGAGTAACGACAATCTCGAAAAAACACTTATTGCATTCAATGTTATACCTTCGGACTGGTCGCCAAACATGACTTACACATCAAATATTAATTTCCAGACTTATGGTAATCCCAATGATTACTATTCAGTAGAGAGTGCAGCTCCTCCTGTTATTGTAAACATTTCAATTATTATTGTTTTGATATTTAAAATATTAATATCATGAGGTTTTCATATTAAAACTAAAACCTTAAGAAGTATACTTCTACCTAATCTCTTCTATATATATATATATATATTATACACTGTTATGTATCTTTAAACATACACGTTAGTAGGTAGGTAATGAAGCATGTATGCAACATATAATGTTGTGTGTATATGCCCTCTCTCTATATTCATATATGCATACGTGTAGTAAAATGACATTTAATTTTAACATAAATTGCTTGTTTAAGGCTGAAATAAATCTAAGTTATTTAATTAAAGTATATTTTTAAGACATATTAAATATGATTTTGATTGCATTAAAGGTCTTTAATGGACGGAGTAGCATATTCTTTGGCCGTTGGATTATATTCCTTTAATCTCTACACACAGTTTAATATCAAAAATGTATTTCTCTATATCATATTTATACAAAATGAACAGCTATCTATCGGGAAAGCGTCAAAAAATGAAAGCAAGGTAATATTTTTTAATTATCAATTAATATTAATTAATCAAGAAATATTGCTATGTTCAAGTAAATAAATATGTCAATTAAAATGGTTAAAGTTCATCTCTTCAGGTTGACGATCTTGAGAAGAATGAACAACTTCTCATAAAGTACATGCGAAGGGTAAGTCGTTCTCTGTGTGTATTTATCATAACATATATAATATATGTATATATCAGTCTAAGTTACATGCATAATTTATTTCATAATATCAATCTAATACATAACACGTATATCACGTTGTATATTAATTTAATTATTATACTAATATATAACATAAAATATTTTTGATAGTAAATATATACAATATAATAATGTATATCATGTATTGCATCTAATATAATATATATAGCTTCAATGACAGAGAACACACACACACATATATAGACTCTGTATTCCTGGAATGCTCTTGCTCCGTAAAATGGTCTACATCCTGGCACCGTGTATATGTGTGTGTGTGTATATATATATATAAGTTTGTTTGCAGGATTGGATTAGTGATGGTACAGTGAGCTCACAGTGGACATTAATGAGGACTTCCATGATTTAGAGGATGTGAGGTATCACATAAACAAGTTTGATGGTCTCATACTCTCTAAATATTTACTTAGATTCGATATATTGTGTGTGTGTGTGTGTGTGTGTGTGTGTAGACACGTTTAGTTATGTATATGTATGTCTGTGATGTAAATGTATATTTATGCATATAGACGTACATATATTAATGTGTTGTTTGTGTGTATTATAATGAAGATAAATACTTATATTATATATATAAGTATTAAATGGCAACAGTTTATGTTTTTATTATATCAGAGAGCTGTGCGAACTCGTGAGAATGGAGTCCATCTTCTAAGAAGAATCGGAGCCTTCGGATGGTTCAGACCTATTTTAAATGGTTTTATCTATATTAAATGATATATATATTAATATTATTTTTATAATTAATATCAAGATACAGGATAAATCACTTTAACATAGTTACATGTGTGTGCATATGTATATATATGCATGGATTAACAGGTAGACCAAGTTCAGAGTTCAGACAGCAGTATGAAAGGAGAAGAGGAGTGCACACTTAGTTGAAGAGCTTGAAGATACGGTGCAAGTGATTAATCAGTTTACTGTGTTGTGTAGTTCACTTAATTGGATACGTATATAAGAATACAGGGACAATTACGTCAAACTTGAGGGTTAATTTGGAAAATGCCCCATATACATGTTTGCTGTATGAAGGTACTACATGATTATAGTGGAGTTCAATTGATAATTGAGTATGATGTACAACCCACGGGTGAGTCAACAGTTAATTCTCTTTTCTATATCCATGTTTGCCATGTCCAAGTATAACTCTTTAGCCTCACTGGAGATGTTCGACCAGTTGAGTTCACTCGGCAAAATATCATTCCAACTACCAAGTTTATTGCGAATATCGTCCTTGGCTAAGTGGTCTAGCGGATCTTACCAGATAAACATTCGTACAAGACAAGCCCTAGGAGACCATATATCAACTTCTTTATTGTACAATCCTGTCCACACTTCAGGAGCCATATAATTTGTGGTTCCGGCTTCATCGTGCAAGTTTGTATCTAAGACGAGCTAGCAAGACCGAAATCCGCAATTTCGACCGAAGAACAAGCGAAGTTAATAGTACGTTCCGGGGCTTTAAGTCTCTGTGTACTACGTCCTTCGTGCATCATTTGCAAAATTGAGCTGCCACTTTGTATTAATAAGTTTGCTGCTTCTCTACTGTTGAATTTTGTCGTGTAAACTACAGGCACATAACTCCAGTAGTCTTGGATTACTTCTTCCAACTTTAATATGCCCTCGCTTGCCAGGTTTCTGAGGAACAACACCTCATCCCGTGGGTAGAACTTAACAGGGATTGTCTTGCAAGCATAGTTTTTGCACTTTACATACATATATGTTTCTCAATCGCATATTGATCTTCTAATTGCGGGTTTCCTATGTTTGAGAGCTTCCTCCTTTTAGCTGCTGCCCGGATCTCTGCTCGTGTAGGTGTGTCCTCATCAAGTTGTATTCTTTCATATATTACCTTTAATTTTAAAGGTTTATACAACTAGGTTTACACAATGGTGAGAAGGAAAAACTTATATCCCTTCCCTTCAATGTAGTATAAATCTTTAAGATTAAATGTTATGTGAATGAATTAGTATTCAGGGGAAATTATATTTATACTTCTGAAATTTACATATATACCATTTAAAAACTTTATTTGTAATATTTCAACTTTTAAAATAACATTATTAACTAAAAATATATTTTCAGTTCATAATATATTGCAAATGAAATAATTAAAGTTTATTAAATGTTAAATGTTAAAAAATTATCATAGTGAAAAATAGAATATTTTTTAAAATAATTATATTATTTTGTGATATATATGTTTAATAGGTTGACCTAGATATAATAAAATGCAAATTGATTATAATTTTTTAATTAATTTTTTAAAAGGATTTTTTAATTTTTAATTTTGAAATTTATAAAGTTTTAAATTGAACTTTTAAGGTTATATATGTAAATATAAACTTCCAAAGGTATAGATGTAAATATCATAAATTTCAGGGGTTAATTTTCCTTAGTATTTAGTAAGTTTATGAAGTTTTAATTACTAATTTAATAGTAATTTGTTAAAAGTTGGAACAACATATACAAATGTGTTTTACTCGGGGTGACTCCAGCTGCGGGGCGCGGTGCAACTCACATTCTTCAACGTTTGATATTAGTCATACCATGAAATGGATTATCAACATGTACATTTCCACATATTTATCTGTTATGACCCATATAACGAATCAAAGAATATTCCCAGAAAGGTATAAGCTAGAATATTCCTAAGGAGCTACTAGATCTAAGAGAGAATTAAGGGCACACTATTATTGGAAGCCTTTCTTGGAGAGCAGCGTGTGGAGACTAGAGACAGCTCGGGGGAGGTCGGGTGGTATTGTGAGGGTCTCTAGATTGTACGTAGAGGTGCCTAACAATTTGGTATCGGAGGAGGTTCGAGATGAGTGACCGTGGGAAGGAGAAGACAACACCAATGAGGAGTGGACGAACCAGGAAATCGTGCTCGAATTATACGCTATGGCGAAGGATTCCAAGCAATTTCAAGAGTACGTGACTGGTTCCTTGGAGGTGATTCGTGAGCGGTTGGATACTATTGAAGATCAACTTGCTCAAGGAACCGTGACTGGTAAGAGCAGGGTGCTAGATCGTCTTCGCGTTCCACCTTTTACCGGTAAAGAATCTGCGGATGAGGCTATGAGTTGGCTTGAGATAGCAGCGAACTTGCTCACTGCACAGGGAGTGACTACCGAGCAGGCTATGATAGCTGTATCAGTAGCCTTGAAGGATAAAGCTGCGAGGTGGTGGACACGCATTCGAAATCAGCGCCAGTTAGCTCACCAGGAGATGATTGCAACTTGGGAGGAGTTCTCTGAGCTATTTAAGAAGGAGTATGCTCCTCGGTTCGATGTGTCTCATGCAAGGCGTGAATTGCGACATTTAGAGCAAGGGAAGATGACCTTGGACGATTACATTGAGAAATTGAGTCAATTACTTTGCCGTGTACCTGACGTGTCTGTCAACCAGCAGAAGGATTATTTTGTAGATGGGCTGCGAAGTGCTAACTTGCGTAGACATCTTAACTCGGTGATTCAGTCCAAGACTTTAGAGGAGCTGTTCGAATATGCTCGCTTGCTAAATGAGGAGGATAAGGTGTTTAAGGAGAATGAGCGACATGGCAAGAAGCGTGGTAGGAGCACCTCTCCAAGTCCTCGTGAGCACCAGGAGTATAGAGGGAATAGCCATCGTGCTAGGCCGAAGTCCAAGCTGGTAGCTTCTAGTTCTTATCGCACCGACAATCGGCCTAAGAAGATTGTCAAGGTGTTTGATAGTGAACGTTGCCACCTGTGTGGAGAGGTGGGACACTGGAAGGCCAATTGTCCAGGAGGAACAAGCCCAAGGGCAAGGGGTTCAATGGTGACAAGGACAAGGAGACACCTAAGAAGCTTCAGGAGATGGAGCGTGGAGAGGAACACAAGGGAGATAGTTCTAAACCACGAGGTAAATTTTTGTCTGTTCTTGCTCGACAGGTAAACTGCATGGCACGGGAGGAGCCACACACACGTGCTATTGTGGTGGAGGGAACTTGGTGAACGTCCAGTGCGAATCCTCTTGGATAGCGGAAGTAGCGATAACTTTGTATCAGCAAAGTTAGTGCAGGAGTGCAGCTTGCCCATGAAGACTGTGCCTCAATACGAGATTGAGGGCTCAGCTACTGTCACACAGAGCTGGAATGCTTGTGTGGAGGAGTTACAGCTGACGGTTGGCAAAACTCAGCTGGTGGAGACTTTCTTCCTTGCGGAGCTAGCGCGTGTGGACCTCATCCTTGGGATGAGCTGGCTGGACGTGTGGATCCTGAGATCAAGTGGACATCAAGCGAGTGAAGCTTGAGTACAGTGGAGTGAAAGACACTTGGTTTGGAACAAGGCTTGAGTCTCCAAACAAGTATCTTTCTACTATGTCTTTGAAGAAATATCTCCGTAATAAAGAAGATCAAGTCTTTCTGATGTATATACGTGAGTTAGATTCTTCTAATGTCACATTGGGCGAGGCTGCTGTGCAAGTTGTCCTTGAGGAATTTGCTGATGTCTTCCCTCCTGAGCTACCTCATGGCTTACCACCTGCAAGAGGTGTGGAGCATGAGATTGTGTTGGAACAGGGTACGAAAGCCATTTACCGTAAGCCGTTCCGACTGAGCCATGCTGAGGAGCAAGAGGTTAAGAGACAAGTGATGGAGCTATTGGAATATGGCTTCATACAACCGAGCAAGTCTCCATTTGGTGCACCAGTATTGCTTGTCAGGAAGAAGGATGGCACCATGAGGATGTGCATAGACTACAGAGCTCTCAACAAGCAAACAGTGAAGGACAGGATGCCCATGCCACGTGTGGATACTATCATGGATCATCTCGGTGGAGCCAGAGTGTTCACCAAGATAGATTGCGTAGCGGGTATCATCAGATTGCTGTGAAGGAGGCAGATATCTACAAAACTGCTTTCAACACTAGCTTCGGGCATTTTGAGTTCACTGTTATGCCATTTGGCTTAACAAATGCCCCAGCCACATTCACTCGGTTGATGACTGAGGTGTTTGGTGACTACTTGCATGACTTTGTGGAGATCTTCCTCGACGATATTCTTATTTACAGTAAGAATATGAAGGAGCATGTGGAGCATTTGCGGAGAGTTCTTCAATTGCTGAGGAGAACAAGCTCTATGCAAAGAAGAGCAAATGTGCATTTGCTCAGTGCGAAGTGGAGTATTTGGGTCACATTGTGACGCCAAGTGGAGTGAAGACTGATCCACAGAAGGTGGCAGTGGTGGAGCAATGGCCAGTTCCTAGCAATGCACAAGAGTTACGGAGTTTCTTGGGCATGGCTGGTTATTACCGGCGGTATGTCAAGGATTATGCCAAGAAAGCTTCTCCGTTAACTAGGTTGCTAAGGAAGGACGTTCCCTTTGCATGGAGTGCTTCAGAGGAGAGCAGTTTCCAAGCTTTGAAACAAGCTTTGGTACGTGCACCAGTTTTATGTATTGCAGATCCCTCTAAGCCTTATGAGGTATCGTGTGATGCAAGTGGAGTGGCCATTGGAGCTGTACTTATGCAAGAGGGAAGGCCTATTGCTTATGAGAGTCGTACTTTGAATCCTGCAGAGCAACGGTACTCAACGTATGAGCAAGAACTACTGGCTATTGTTAATGCATTACGAGTTTGGAGGCACTATCTTTATGGTGCAAGTTTCAAGGTGTTTACAGATCACAAGCCTTTGGTGTATCTGTTCACACAGAAAGAGTTAAACTCTCGGCAAGCTCGCTGGATGGTTAAGCTCATGGAGTTTGGCGAATTTCCTATTGAGCATCGCGCAGGAAAGACTAACGTGGTGGCAGATGCTTTGTCACGCGTTAGGAGAGCCACAGTAGTGGGAGAATTCCAAACACGCTTATGTAATGCATTAACAAGGACGGTCAGTGAGTTTAGCCAAGTAGTTCAACATGCTCAAGCACAAGACGCCGAGGTGCAGGAGCTCAAAGGACAGCTAGAGCCACCATTCTCATTTCAGGATGGGGTTTTGTACTACAATGGCCGTGTGTACCTTCCTCGTGTGGACCATTTGATCAACCAGGTACTATATTTTCATCATGATCGCCCGGAGGCTGGTCATTTTGGGGGGAGGAAAACGTATGAGTTGATCAAGAGGAGGTTCTACTGGAGGAATATGAAAGCTGATATCATAGAGTACTGCAGGACTTGTGACAAGTGTCAGCAAGTAAAGGTGCCCAGGGAGAAACCAGGTGGGCTATTAGTACCATTGCCTATTCCAGACAGGCGATGGGGCAGTATCTCTATGGACTTTGTCACCCATTTGCCAAGGACACAGAGGCAGAATGAACAGGTGTGGGTCATTGTGGACAGGTTGACAAAGTTTGTCAAGTTAGTTCCCTTGGGGAAGAATGTGAATGCATCCGAGCTACGATGTATTTACAACATGTATTTCCTATCCACGGATTTCCAGATGATATTGTAAGTGATAGGGACTCCAAGTTCACTTCTAGCTTTTGGAGAGGCTTTTCTAAGTGCATAGAAGTGAAGCTTAAGCTGTGTAGCGGAGATCATCCCGAAACAGATGGGCAAACAGAGAGGGTGAACCAAGTTCTGGAAGATATGCTAAGGTGCACTATTAACCAGAAGGAAGGTCAGTGGGATAAGTATATTCCATTACTCGAGTTTGCTTATAATAACAGCCAGCACAGTGGCATTAATGAGTCCATACTATGCTATGTTTGGACGACATCCCAAGACAGCTTTTGAGCTCGGTTTAGCAAGTAAGAAGGCTCAAGGCAACATGGATGAGGAAGCTAAAGATCTGAGTGTTGAACTTGAAAACATTCAGAGTTTGTGCAAGAAGAACTTACAAGCAGCTCAGAGCCGAGCTATCAAGTTTGCTAATGAGCACAGAAGCTTCCGAGAGTTCCAGGTGGGGGATTATGTATATCTCCGAGTGGTATTTGCCACACATGTAAGGCGGAACACAGTTGTGGCCTTACGGAAGGGACGCAATGATAAGTTGTCTCCCAGGTACTCAGGTCCTTATGAGATTCTGGAGCGTATCGGTAAGGTGGCATATCGACTACGGCTGCCAGAAGGAGTGAGGGTGCACCCAGTGTTTCACGTTAGCCAGTTAAAGAGAGTACTCACAAGGAACGAGTCCCGGGTAGATTCTTTGTGGATGTACGAGGCTAATGATACAGGACCAATTGAGTAAGTTATACTGCCCTTGAGGACAAGGACTTGCTAATGGGGGAGGATTGTTATGACCCATATAACGAATCAAAGAATATTCCCCAGAAAGGTATAAGCTAGAATATTCCTAAGGAGCTATACCTAGATCTAAGAGAGAATTAAGGGCACACTATTATTGGAAGCCTTTCTTGGAGAGCAGCGTGTGGAGACTAGAGACAGCTCGGGGGAGGTCGGGTGGTATTGTGAGGGTCTCTAGATTGTACGTAGAGGTGCCTAACATTATCACCAGCGAAATAAGATGCAGAAATTATTGATTGTAAACAGTGATTTACTTATAGATTAAGCATATGCGTTAGCATATGCTATTCAATTAAGTTAATCTTAATTAATCATGATAATATTAATTTTGAATTGCCGATAAAGCGACTGCACCTCATTGCACTGCTCCTCACAATCCAGTAAATGCTTCAAACAACCTTGCTCGTTTGGACATTGAAGAGGAGGTTCTGCAGATGCAGGTCTCCATGAACGTAGTGCGAATGAGCCAAGTGCACCTCAGGCATGCAACTCTTGGAAACATCCCAGTAGGGCTACATGTTGAACTAACTAGTAGCGTTGGGGTCAAACAACACTGGGTCCAGCAACTCCCTGTCGACGAGTAGCCACTTCCCGTCCAACTGCTTATTGAAAGGAGGTGCAAGCCTAGAACCGCTCACTTGTGATACACGTCTAGATCTCTGGCAAAACTTCACGATGCGTTTGGAAGCAGGACGCAGCAAGGAGTAGAGAAGCAAGCTTCTCCCTCTGCCTAGTACTGAGTAACCGAAGAATGTGCTTATATCTCATTAAGTCCAGCCAGCTGATGGTAAGATCTCTCACCCGTGGATGCTGCTGTTGAAGTGGCAGCCCCGACCTGGATGGTTGCTCCACCTCGATGAAAACTATCGGACAGCAGGATAGAAAGTAAGTCCAGTGATACGCACTTCGCCTGGCACTGAAGTGGCTGGTGTAGTACCTAAAGAATCCACTCCCCCCCTAATCAGAGAGCGTCATCCCAACGGCTGGGAGATAGTGTGACGTTGAAAGTCTCAACATCTTGTTGGCACTAGTCAGAAAAGAACTACATGTCCACGGAATTGTAAACAGAATCGACTGGGACTTCGTTTACATTCCATGAACATGAGCAAGTTCTTTTCTGGGCTTCGTTTACAATTCCAAGCTCTAGTAGATGGCATGCACAATCAAACAGAGCTGGACAACTCACACTGTGAGTTAGGATGTGTGTCATATTAACTTTTGAGTGTTGTTCTTATCTTTGTGTGGAGGAGGTTGGGAGACAAGCCTCAACCTCTATAGTACTAGAACTATATTTTTGACAATATCTTTCAAGTGTGAAAACGGGTTACTAAAAAAAAGGAGTTAAATAATAACTCCTTAACATTTCAGACACACTGAGTTGGGTTTTAGTGTGATACGTTTACATGTAGTTTTGTGTGTCAGACACACTGAGTTGGGTTTTAGTGTGATACGTTTACATGTAGTGTTTGTGTGTGTGTGTGTGTTTGAGACTAGTCACACACACGTCTAAAGAAGTTTGCTTAATTCGGTTTCATATTGAAACTTTTATATGTACTTACACACACAGGTCTGAGCATTTTTCTTCTAGTTGTATAATGAGACCTTCTCTCTCTCACACACACACACACCGCACGCACGCACGCACACATAGTTACAAGCATTCGTGCATGCAGGCTGGGTCTGGAGAGTGGCAAGCAATGAATCGGATATTGTTAGGCACCTCTACGTACAATCTAGAGACCCTCACAATACCACCCGACTCCCCCAGGCTGTCTCTAGTCTCCACACGCTGCTCTCCAAAAAGGCTTCCAATTTTAGTGTGCCCTTAATTCTCTTAAATCTAGGTATAGCTCTTTAGGAATATTCTAGCTTATACCTTTTTGGGGAATATTCTTTGATTCGTTATACGGGTCGTAACAATCCTCCCCCCATTAGCAAGTCCTTGTCCTCAAGGGCTCTCTTTAACTGGCTAACATGAAACACTGGGTGCACCCTCACTCCTTCTGGCAGCCGTAATCGATATGCCACCTTACCGATCGCTCCAGAATCTCATAAGGACCTGAGTACCTGGGAGACAACTTATCATTACGTCCCTTCCGTAAGGCCACAACTGTGTTCCGCCTTACATGTGTGGCAAATACCACTCGGAGATATACATAATCCCCCACCTGGAACTCTCGGAAGCTTTGTGCTCATTAGCAAACTTGATAGCTCGGCTCTGAGCTGCTTGTAAGTTCTTCTTGCACAAACTCTGAATGTTTTCAAGTTCAACACTTAGATCTTTAGCTTCCTCATCCATGTTGCCTTGAGCCTTCTTACTTGCTAAACCGAGCTCAAAAGCTGTCTTGGGATGTCGTCCAAACATAACATAGTATGGACTCATTCCAATGCCACTATGCTAGCTGTTATTATAAGCAAACTCGAGTAATGGAATATACTTATCCCACTGGCCTTCCTTCTGGTTAATAGTGCACCTTAGCATATCTTCCAAAACTTGGTTCACCCTCTCTGTTTGCCCATCTGTTTCGGGATGATCTCCGCTACACAGCTTAAGCTTCACTTCTATGCACTTAGAAAAGCCTCTCCAAAAGCTAGAAGTGAACTTGGAGTCCTATCACTTACAATATCATCTGGAAATCCGTGGATAGGAAATACATGTTTTAAATACATCGTAGCCAGCTCGGATGCATTCACATTCTTCCCCAAGGGAACTAACTTGATAAACTTTGTCAACCTGTCCACAATGACCCACACTGTTCATTCTGCCTCTGTGTCCTTGGCAAATGGGTGACAAAGTCCATAGAGATACTGCCCCATCGCCTGTCTGGAATAGGCAATGGTACTAATAGCCCACCTGGTTTCTCCCTGGACACCTTTACTTGCTGACACTTGTCACAAGTCCTGCAGTACTCTATGATATCAGCTTTCATATTCCTCCAATAGAACCTCCTCTTGATCAACTCATACGTTTTCCTCCCCCAAAATGACCAGCCTCCGGGCGATCATGATGAAATATAGTACCTGGTTGATCAAATGGTCCACACGAGGAAGGTACACACAGCCATTGTAGTACAAAACCCCATCCTGAAATGAAAATGGTGGCTCTAGCTGTCCTCTAAGCTCCTGCACCTCGGCGTCTTGTGCTTGAGCATGTTGAACTACTTGGCTAAACTCACTGACCGTCCTTGTTAATGCATTACATAAGCGTGTTTGGAATTCTCCCACTACTGTGGCTCTCCTAACGCGTGATAAAGCATCTGCCACCACGTTAGTCTTTCCTGCGCGATGCTCAATAGGAAATTCGCCAAACTCCATGAGCTTAACCATCCAGCAAGCTTGCCGAGAGTTTAACTCTTTCTGTATGAACAGATACACCAAAGGCTTGTGATCTGTAAACACCTTGAAACTTGCACCATAAAGATAGTGCCTCCAAACTCGTAATGCATTAACAATAACCAGTAGTTCTTGCTCATACGTTGAGTACCGTTGCTCTGCAAGATTCAAAGTACGACTCTCATAAGCAATAGGCCTTCCTCTTGCATAAGTACAGCTCCAATGGCTATTCCACTTGCATCACACGATACTCATAAGGCTTAAAGGGATCTGCAATACATAAAACTGGTGCACGTACCAAAGCTTGTTTTAAAGCTTGGAAACTGCTCTCCTCTGAAGCACTCCATGCAAAGGGAACGTCCTTCCTTAGCAACCTAGTTACGGAGAAGCTTTCTTGGCATAATCCTTGACATACCGCCGGTAATAACCAGCCATGCCCAAGAAACTCCGTAACTCTTGTGCATTGCTAGGAACTGGCCATTGCTCCACCACTGCCACCTTCTGTGGATCAGTCTTCACTCCACTTGGCGTCACAATGTGACCCAAATACTCCACTTCGCACTGAGCAAATGCACATTTGCTCTTCTTTGCATAGAGAAATTGTTAGGCACCACTACGTCAAACTAGAGACCCTCACAAAACCACCCGACCTCCCCCGAGCTGTCTCTAGTCTCCACACGCTGCTCTCCAAAAAGGCTTCCAATCTTAGTGTGCCCTTAATTCTCTTAAATCTAGGTATAACTCTTTAGGAATATTCTAGCTTATACCTTTTGGGGAATATTCTTTGATTCGTTATACGGGTCATAACAATCCTCCCCCCATTAGCAAGTCCTTGTCCTCAAGGGCAGTATAACTTACTCAACTGGTCCTGTATCATTAGCCTTGTACATCCACAAAGAATCTACCCGGGACTCGTTCCTTGTGAGTACTCTCTTTAACTGGCTAACATGAAACACTTGGTGCACCCTCACTCCTTCTGGCAGCCGTAGTCGATATGTCACCTTATCGATATGCTCCAGAATCTCATAAGGACCTGAGTACCTAGGAGACAACTTATCATTGTGTCCCTTCTGTAAGGCCACAATAGTGTTCCGCCTTACATGTGTGGCAAATACCACTTAGAGATATACATAATCTCCCACCTGGAACTCTTGAAAGCTTTTGTGCTCATTAACAAACTTGATAGCTCGCCTCTGAGCTACTTGTAAGTTCTTCTTGCACAAACTCTGAATGTTTCTAAGCTCAACACTCAGATCTTTAGCTTCCTCATCCATGTTGCCTTGAGCTTTCTTACTTGCTAAACCCAGCTCAAAAGCTGTCTTGGAATGCCATCCAAACATAGCATAATATGGATTCATTCAATGCCACGTGTCCTTGGCAAATGGGTGATAAAGTCCATAGAGATATTGCCCCATCGTCTGTCTGGAATAGGCAATGGTACTAATAGCCCACTTGGTTTCTCCCTGGGCACCTTTACTTGTTGACACTTGTCACAAGTCCTGTAGTACTCTATGATATCATCTTTCATATTCCTCCAATAGAACCTCCTCTTGATCAACTCATACGTTTTCCTCCCCCAAAATGACCAACCTTCGGGCGATCATGATGGAAATATAGTACCTAGTTGATCAAATGGTCCACACGAGGAAGATACACATGGCCATTGTAAACAAAACTCCATTCTGAAATGAGAATGGTTGTTCCAGGTGTCCTCTGAGCTCTTGCACCTCGGCGTCTTGTGCTTGAGCATGTTGAACTACCTGGCTAAACTCATTGACCGTCCTTATTAATGCATTACATAAGCGTGTTTGGAATTCTCCAACTACGGTGGCTCTTTTAACACGTGACAAAGCATCTGCCACCACGTTAACCTTCCCTGCACGATGCTCAATAAGAAATTTGTCAAACTCCATGAGCTTAACCATCCAGCGAGCTTGTCGACAACTCTTTCTGTGTGAAAAATACACCAAAGGCTTGTGATTTGTAAACACCTTGAAACTTGCACCATAAAGATAGTGCCTCCAAACTCATAATGCATTAACAATAGCCAGTAATTCTTGTTCATACGTTGAGTACCGTTGCTATGCAGGATTCAAAGTACGACTCTCATAAGCAATAGGCCTTCCTCTTGCATAAGTACAACTCCAATGGCCACTCCACTTGCATCACACAATACCTCATAAGGCTTAGAGGGATCTACAATACATAAAACTGATGCACGTACCAAAGCTTGTTTTAAAGCTTGGAAACTGCTCTTCGTAACTCTTGTGCATTGTTAGGAACTGGCCATTGCTCCATCACTGCCACCTTCTGTGGATCAGTCTTCACTCCACTTGGCGTCACAATGTGACCCAAATACTCCACTTCGCACTGAGCAAATGCACATTTGCTCTTCTTTGCATAAAACTTGTTCTCCCTCAGTAATTGAAGAACTCTCCGCAAATGCTCCACATGCTCCTTCATATTCTTACTGTAAATAAGAATATCGTCGAGGAAGATCTCCACAAAATCATGCAAGCAGTCACTAAATACCTCAGTCATCAACCGAGTGAATGTGGCTGGGGCATTTGTTAAGCCAAACGACATAACAGTGAATTCAAAATGCCCGAAGCTAGTGTTGAAAGCAGTTTTGTAGATATCTGCCTCCTTCACAGCAATCTGATGATACCCGCTACGCAAGTCTATCTTGGTGAACACTCTGGCTCCACCGAGATGATCCATGATAGTATCCACACGTGGCATGGGCATCCTGTCCTTCACTATTTTGCTTGTTGAAAGCTCTGTAGTCTATGCACATCCTCATGGTGCCATCCTTCTTCCTGACAAGCAATACTAGTGCACCAAATGGAGACTTGCTCGGTTGTATGAAGCCATATTCCAATAACTCCATCACTTGTCTCTTAACCTCTTGCTCCTCAGCATGGCTCAGTCGGAACAGCTTACGGTAAATGGCTTTCGTACCCTGTTCCAACACAATCTCATGCTCCACACCTCTTGCAGGTGGTAAGCCATGAGGTAGCTCAGGAGGGAAGACATCAGCAAATTCCTCAAGGACAACTTGCACAGCAGCCTCGCCCAATGTGACATTAGAAGAATCTAACTCACGTATATACATCAGAAAGACTTGATCTTCTTTATTACGGAGATATTTCTTCAAAGACATAGTAGAAAGATACTTGTTTGGAGACTCAAGCCTTGTTCCAAACCAAGTGTCTTTCACTCCACTGTACTCAAGCTTCACTCGCTTGATGCTCCACTTGATCTCAGGTCCACACGCTCCAGCCAGCTCATCCCAAGGATGAGGTCCACCGCGCTAGCTCCGCAAGGAAGAAGTCTCCACCAGCTGAGTTTTGCCAACCGTCAGCTGTAACTCTTCCACACAAGCATTCCAGCTCTATGTGACAGTAGCTGAGCCCTCAATCTCGTATTGAGGCACAGTCTTCATGGGCAAGCTGCACTCTTGCACTAACTTTGCTGATACAAAGTTATCGCTACTTCCGCTATCCAAGAGGATTCGCACTGGATGTTCACCAAGTTGTCCCTCCACCACAATAGCACGTGTGTGTGGCTCCTCCCGTGCCATGCAGTTTACCTGTCGAGCAAGAATAGACAAAATTTACCTCGTGGCTTAGAACTATCTCCCTTGTGTTCCTCTCCACGCTCCATCTCCTGAAGCTTCTTAGGTGTCTCCTTGTCCTTGTCACCATTGAACCCCTTGCCCTTGGGCTTTTCCTCCTGGGACAATTGGCCTTCCAGTGTCCCACCTCTCCACACAGGTGGCAACGTTCACTATCAAACACCTTGACAATCTTCTTAGGCCGATTGTCGGTGCGATAAGAATTAGAAGCTAC
Organism: Selaginella tamariscina; assembly: GCA_003024785.1. Classification (NCBI taxonomy): domain Eukaryota; kingdom Viridiplantae; phylum Streptophyta; class Lycopodiopsida; order Selaginellales; family Selaginellaceae; genus Selaginella; species Selaginella tamariscina. The sequence continues at coordinate 25,790 of PUQB01000999.1, forward strand.
CAGCTTGGACTTCGGCCTAGCACGATGGCTATTCCCTCTATACTCATGGTGCTCACGAGGACTTGGAGAGGTGCTCCTACCACGCTTCTTGCCATGTCGCTCATTCTCCTTAAACACCTTATCCTCTTCATTTAGCAAGCGAGCATATTCGAACAGCTCCTCCAAAGTCTTGGACTGAATCACCGAGTTAAGATGTCTACGCAAGTTAGCACTTCGCAGCCCATCTACAAAATAATCCTTCTGCTGTTGATAGACACGTCAGGTACACGGCAAAGTAATTGACTCAATTTCTCAATGTAATCGTCCAAGGTCATCTTCCCTTGCTCTAAATGTCGCAATTCACGCCTTGCATGAGACACATCGAACCGAGGAGCATACTCCTTAAATAGCTCAGAGAACTCCTCCCAAGTCGCAATCATCTCCTGGTGAGCTAACTGGCACTGATTTCGAATGCGTGTCCACCACCTCGCAGCTTTATCCTTCAAGGCTACTGATACCGCTATCATAGCATGCTTAGTAGTCACTCCCTGTGCAGTGAGCAAGTTCGCTGCTATCTCAAGCCAACTCATAGCCTCATCTGCAGATTCTTTACCAGTAAAAGGTGGAACGCGAAGACGATCTAGCACCCTGCTCTTACCACTCACGGTTCCTTGAGCAAGTTGATCTTCAATAGTATCCAACCGCTCACGAATCACCTCCAAGGAACCAGTCACGTACTCTTGAAATTGCTTGGAATCCTTCGCCATAGCGTATAATTCGAGCACGATTTCCTGGTTCGTCCACTCCTCATTAGTGTTGTCTTCTCCTTCCACCGGTCACTCATCTCGAACCTCCCTCCGATACCAAATTGTTAGGCACCTCTATGTACAATCTAGAGACCCTCACAATACCACCCGACCTCCCCCAAGCTGTCTCTAGTCTCCACATGCTGCTCTCCAAGAAAGGCTTCCAATAATAGTGTGCCCTTATTCTCTCTTAGCTAGGTATAGCTCCTTAAGAATATTCTAGCTTATACCTTTCTGGGGAATATTCTTTGATTCGTTATATGGGTCATAACAGATACGGGAAGCAAAGTGGTGCCAGAACGGCGCAAACTCATTGCAAAGCTCCATTCTTGAAACAACAATCGCAAAACAAACACTATCCTTCGGACTGGTCGCCAAACATGACTTACACATCAAATATTAATTTCCAGACTTATGATAATCCCAATGATTAGTATTCAGTAGACAGTGCAGCTCCTCATGTTATTGTAAACATTTCAATTATTATTGTTTTGATATTTAAAATATTAAATCTTGAGGTTTTGTTTTGTTCATATTAAAACTAAAAATATAAAAACTTAGAAAGTATGATTTTATTATTATATAAAAGTAAAATGTTAGCATCTCTCTGTCAAGATATAAATGAAATATAGATAAATCACTTTAACATAGTTATGTGTGTGTGTGCCTATATATATTTATATATAGGCACACACACACATGAAATAGTTGAGGAACGAGCAAGCTTGAGACCAATCACCAATTCCGCCACTGTCCCACCGTTCGCGTTCCTAGAAATACCAAGCTCAAAGGTATGGTTTTCATACACACACAGATATGTATGTGTGTGTGTGTGCATGGATTAACTTATAAGTGGACCAAGTTCAGAGTGTAAGGAGAGGAGGAGTGCACGCTTAGTTGAAGAGCTTGAAGATATCGGTTTAAGTGATTAATTAGTTCACTGTACTTAATTGGATACGAATACAGAGACAATTTTCAAACTTGAGGGTTAATTTGCATATATATGTATACATTATTTCGTTAATATGAAGGTACTACTACATGATTACAATGATTCAGTTTAATTGCTAATTGGGTCTTTCTTCGTATGATGTAAAAATCCACGGTGTGTCAAACCTTGCGCTGCTGTAAGTCTCTTTTCTATATCCATGTTTGCCATGTCGAATATAAACTCTTTAGCCTCACAGGAGATGTTGGACCAGTCGAGTTCACTCGGCAAATATCATTCCAACTACCGAGTTTATTGCGAATATCGTCCTTGGTTAAGTGGGTAGAGGGATCTCACCAGATAAACACTCGTACAAGACAAGCCCTAGAGACCATATATCAACTTCCTTACTGTACCATCCTCTCCATATTTCAGGAGCCATGTAATTTCTAGTTCCGGCTTCATCGTTCAAGTTTGTACCCGAGACGATGCTAGCAAGACCGAAATCTGCAACTTTAACATGATAAGGAAGAACATGCGAGGTTAATAGTATGTTCCCGGGTTTAAGTCTCTGTGTACTACGTCTCTCTCATGCATCATCTGCAAGGTTGAACCGACGCTCTGTATTAAGCTTGCTGCTTCTCTTTCCGATAACGGGCCATGTTGTTGAATTCTGTCGTGTAAGCTACAAGCACATAACTCCAGTATTATGTGCCAGTTGCCCTTCTTACAGTCTTGGATTACCTCTTCCAGCTTTATTGTGCCCTTGCTTGCCAACTTTCTAAGAAACAACACCTCATCCGTGGGCAGAAGTTAACAGGGACTGTCTTGTAAGCAAAGTTCTTGCCATCTATGTATCTTCTTACTTTATAAACCTGCCCTTCAAATCCGCCACCGATCCGTTTCTCAATCTCATACCGATCTTCTAAATTGCGGGCTTTCTATGTTGGAGAGCTTCTTCTTTTAGCTGCTTCCCGGATCTCCGCTCTTGTAGAGGTCCTCTTCATTCTCACCATTGTGCAAAAACCTAATGAAATGGGATGTGTGATATTTGTTTTATAAACCTTTAAAATTAAAGGTAACATGGGAAAAACTTATATACCTTTTTAACGTTATAAACCTTGAAGATGAAAGGTAACGTGGGGAACTTATTAAAAGTTTTCTAAGATTATTGATAATTATTAATTTGATAAAGCTCGAACAATCTATACAAATGTGTTTTCTCGCGTTTTCATTGTTTGATACTAGTCATCTTTCTGCACCATGAAATGGATTATCAGCAGATTTGTGCATTTCTGTAGACGCAGGTCTCCGTGAACGTAGTGCGGATGATCGAGTGCACCTCAAGGTATTGACAGCAGTCTTGCAAACATCCCAGCGGCCAGCAAGAGTTGGTACATGTTGAACGAACTAGTAGCGTCCGGGTCAAACAACAAGTGCTGGGTCCGGCGCTGTCAAACCACTTCCACCCATCTGCAATGAGTAGCCCACTTCCCGTCCAAGGTACCGGTCCACTTTCTGACGGTATATCTGGCAAAACTTGATGATGCGTTGGAAGCAGGACGTAGGAAGGAGAAGAGCAGCAGCTCCTCCTCCCAACATGCTGCTGGCTGGGGGCAGTAACCGAATATGCACCCTGAATATGCTCATCTCTGATGAAGTCCGGCCAGCTGATGGTAGGATAGAGCAACTCTCTGTTGACTCGGCTTGGTCAGCAACCCGACAAGAGACGAAATGGCTGGTCCGATAGAGGCCAAGCCTTGGGAGAGCAGCTCTAAGTGATCATGGTTTTGTAAGAACCTGTGTATGTGCAGATACGGAGTAAAAGCTCGTGGGCAGGCTTGTCGAAAAGGCGACCTCTCAGACCCGGATGGTTGCTCCGGCTGCCTCGATGATAACTACTGGACAGAATGCGCTTCACCTGGCAATGAAGTCGTCCTAAGGCCAAGCTCAGGCTTGGTCGCAACGAGCAGGACAAGAATCCACTCCCCCATAATCGAGTGTCAAAAGGCTCTGAGGAGTGTGAACCAAATTCAAAGTCGAAAATCATACCCTTATTCCAACATTTAAAGATTGGACACTTTTTTGTGTTTTACACCTTGAATTCAACTAAATTCAAAGTGGAAAGTCATATTCACAAGTAAAATGTTTTAACAAATACAAATGACGTATCTTAAAAATGAAATCTCAAATATAAATGGTAATTCAAATAAGGAAACGACGAATGACATTAAAATAAATTATATTTTTAAGAGTGGATATAATTAATAATGGTTAACGTTGATGATTCTACATATTTAGCAACTTGAACTATTTACTCTGTTTTTAAAGACGTTTGTGGGAAATATCTATCGATTTGTTTTTGTATAAAATAAAAAATTTGTTTAATGAATCTGTACAATGCCTCAAATTATATTTATAATGTTACAAATTTAACAATTAAATTAAACTTTAAAAATGACATGTAAGATTGAAACAATATCTTTTAATCTTTTTATGCAGAATCCTTACATAAACCTTTTATAATTATTTATCTAAATCACATATATAGTGTGTGCAAATCAACATGAGCAAAGATTTATTTGTTTTGTGACTTAATATGAGCAAATTGTCTATATTAACTTCTTGATTTGATATTTAATATAAAAATTACTAATAAAATGTACAACACATAATAAACTAATTTGGGTCAAAGCAAATTTTTGTATAATTTATTAAATAATGTCTCTCGTTACTTTAATATTTTTATATTGTTTTATGAAATGATCTCTCTAAATTCAGCAAATATACACAAGCTTTTTTCTTATAAATATTCTAGAATATTAAGGATTATACTAGAATATGCTCTAAGCCTATTTGTGTGTTTATTTATGTGTATGTGTGTGTGTGCATTAATTAATGAGATTCTTTGGGTTAAATTTTGGGATTTCGTTGGGATGTTTTTGACTTTAACAACATATTTCAACCATGGCAGTGCTATGTTACCCACACATATGTGTGTGTGTGTGTGTGCGCGTGTGTTTTACATGTGTATGCGCACATACATACTTCAAACACACTGAGTAGGTTCCAGGGTGATACGTTTACATGTAGTTTTCTTTTCTGTCTTTTTTTTTTTGTGTGTGTGTGTGTGTTGAGACTTCTACACGTAGTCACACATACGTCTAAAGACTTTGCTTAATTCAGTTTCATATTGAAACGTTTAATCTACTTATGAGCATTTTTCTTCTAGTTGTACAATGAGACCACACACGCACGCACGCACGCACAAGTATTCATGAGCAAGCAATGAATTAGATATGCGGAGCAAACTGGTGCTGAACAGTACAAACGCATTGCAAGCTCCATTCTCGATGAGAGTAACAACAATCTCAAAACAAACACTTATTGCAATCAATGTTATACCTTCGGACTGGTCGCCAAACATGACTTACACATCAAATATTAATTTCCAGACTTATGATAATCCCAATGATTACTACTGTTCTTGTAAGCATTTCAATTATTATTGTTTTGGTATTTAAAATATTAATTATATCTTGAGGTTTTGTTTTGTTCATATTAAAACTAAAAATATAAAAACTTAGAAAGTATGATTTTATTATCTATATAAAAGTATAAATGTTAGCATCGCTCTGTCAAAGTAATATCAAGATATAAATGAATATAGATAAATCACTTTAACATAGTTATGTGTGTGTGTGTGTGCCTATATATATTTATATATAGGCACACACCATGAAATAGTTGAGGAACGAGCAAGCTCGAGACCAATCACCAATTCCGCCACTGTCCCACCGTTCGCGTTCCTAGAAATACCAAGCTCAAAGGTATGGTTTTCATACACACACAGATGTGTGTGTGTGTGTGTGTGTGTGTGTGTGCATGGTTAACTTATAGGTGGACCAAGTTCAGAGTTCACACAGCAGTATGTAAGGAGGGAGTGCACGCTTAGTTAAAGAGCTCAAACTTGAGGGTCAATTTGCATATATATGTATACATTATTTCGTTAATATGAAGGTTACAATGATTCAGTTTAATTGCTAATTGGGTCTTTCTTCGTATGATGTAAAATCCACGGGTGTGTCAACACTTGCGCTGCTGTAAGTCTCTTTTCTATATCCATGTTTGCCATGTCGAGTATAAACTCTTTAGCCTCACAGGAGATGCTGGACCAGTCGAGTTCACTCGGCAAAATATCATTCCAACTACCGAGTTTATTACGAATATCGTCCTTGGTTAAGTGGTGTAGAGGGATCTCACCAGATAAACACTCGTACAAGACAAGGCCTAGAGACCATATATCAACTTCCTTACTGTACCATCCTCTCCATATTTCAGGAGCCATGTATTTCTAGTTCCGGCTTCATCGTTCAAGTTTGTACCCGAGACGACGCTAGCAAGACCGAAATCTACAACTTTAACATGATAAGGAAGAACATGCAAGGTTAACAGTATGTTCCCGGGCTTTAAGTCTCTGTGTACTACGTCTCCATCTGCAAAGTTGAACCGACGCTCTGTATTAAGCTTGCTGCTTCTCTTTCCGATAACGGACCATGCTGTTGAATTCTGTCGTGTAAGTTACAAGCACATAACTCCAGTATTACATGTCAGTTGCCCTTCTCACAGTCTTGGATTACCTCTTCCAGCTTTATTGTGCCCTCGCTTGCCAGCTTTCTAAGAAAATAACACCTCATCTTGTGGGTAAAAATTAACAGGGACTGTCTTGCAAGCAAAGTTCTTACCATATATGTATCTTCTTATTTTATACACCTACCTTTTGAATCCGCTATCGATCCGTTTCTCAATCTCATACCGATTTTCTAATTGCGGGCTTTCTATGTTTGAAAGCTTCCTTCTTTTAGCTGCTTCCCGGATCTCCGCTCTTGTAGGGGTCCTCTTCATTCTCACCATTGTGCAAAAACCTAATGAAATGGGATGTGTAATATTTGTTTTTAACCTTTAAAATTAAAGGTAACATGAGAAAAACTTATATACCTTTTTAACGTTTATAAAACCTTTAAGATTAAAGGTAACGTGGGGAACTTATTAAAAGTATTTATTAAGTTTATGAATTTTTCTAAGATTATTGATAATTATTAATTTGATAAAGCTCGAACAATCTATACAAATGTGTTTTACTCGCGTTTTACAAATTCTTCAATGTTTGATACTAGTCATCTTTCTGCACCATGAAAATGGATTATCAGCAGATTTGTGCATTTCTGTAGACGCAGGTCTCCGTGAACGTAGTGCGGATGAGCCGAGTGCACCTCAAGGTATTGACAGCAGTCTTTCAAACATCCCAGTCGGCCAGCAAGAGGCGGTACATGTTGAACGAACTAGTAGCGTCCGGGGCAAACAACAAGTGCTGGGTCCGGCGCTGTCAAACACTTCCACCCATCTGCTTTGGTCGAGTACCCCACTCTGCTTATAGAGGTACATACCGTCCACTTCTGATGCACGTCTAGACTGTATCTCTGGCAAAACTTCATGATGCGTTTGGAAGCAGGACGTAGCAAGGACAAAGCAGCAGATTCTCCCTCCTCTGCTGGTTGGCCTGAACCTTGGGGCGTGAGTACTGACTAACCGAATATGCACCCTGAATATGCTCATCTCTGAAGCTGTTGACTCGGCTTCGTGTAGAACCCGACAAGAGACGAAATGGCTCGATAAACGCCAAGCCCTTGGAGAGCAGCTCCAAGTGATCACGGTTTTGTAAGAACCTGTGTATGTGCAGATATGGAGTAAAAGCCCCTCCGACCCGGATGGTTGCTCCGGCTACCTCGATGATAACTGCTGGACAGAATGCACCTGGCAATGAAGTTGTCCTAAGGCCAAGCTCAACAAGAATCCACTCCCCCATAATCAGAGTGTCAATCCGGATAACAGGCTCTGACCACACGTCTGGAGTGTGACCTTCAAAATCACGTTCGGCATCTTGCTGTTCAAGTACTGCCGCAGGTGGCTGACGTGCGACCTACGACATGGCTTCCATAAGTCCTCAAGCGCTCACCATAGCAGAAACCGAATTGGCCAACGTCGGAAGTTTGTAGTGCTTCAGAAACCAGGCATCATGGGTTGTTCCTGCGCACCCAAGCATTGGAAAAATGACCAATAAAACATGAACTTTACCTCCACGAAGGTCCAAGTAGCCCAGACGCATCAGCATCCTGGGGAGCACTCGACCAAATGCCCCTTGTATCCGGCGTCTTCCTTAAGCGCTATGGATATCCTCTACTCGCACACGATCGGAGGACCTGGAGTATGATTCAACTGGGTAGATTTACGATTCGGACATACACATTCACTGATCACAAGCATCGGCTTTGAAATCGAAGGGGCAGGTTGTATCTGTGGCGATTCAAATCATAGTCTTATTCCAACATGTACAAAATTGGACACTCTTTGTATTTTGAATTCAAATTCAAAAGTAAATGCAAGAGCAAAATGTTTTAACAAAATACAAATGACGAATCTCAAAAATGAAATCTGAAATATAACATTTTGAAACAAAAAAATGGTAATTTAAAAAATAAACACGTCGTCGTATTAACTAATGACATTAATTAATAAAACTATATTATTCGTAAAAGTGGATTAGTCACTTAGAAGCTTCGTAATGTACAAGTGGTTAATGTTAATAAGGTTCGTTGTGTATATTTAAAAGTTTAATTTATATTTCTATTAATAAAAATCAAAACTATTTGATGAATTTGTTTGTATAATGGCATCAAATTATATTTATAGTCATAAATTTAACAATTAATGAAAATTATAAAATGACCTGTAAGATTGGAACTTTCAAATTGAATCAAGCATAATTGCGTTGCATTCAAGCATGGTTTAAGAAGCGTACATAGATATATATCACAACGATGAGTCAGTGGGTACTAAGTGGTATATCTCTCACTACTTTGTATTTTATCATGATATCGGAGCCGCTGCACAATGTAGCATACACCTCCATATTTTCTATACTTACCATATGAAGGAAATATACTTCTCAATCATTTGAGGAGTGTTCAAATATCCACTTGGGGGGGGAGTCGCATTCGCACTGGCGCCCACGAGCCCAAACAACAAAGATGGCCTTCATCTACACTTCCGGGGTGAATCCGCTCGTGCCTGTGGCTGCCGGGGTGGTGGTATACCAGATTAATACAAACAGCAGCAATTGCAAAGATCACACACTCTCTTCCATAGTTTTGACATATATTTATGGTTCGGCCGTACCCATCTCTTGCATGCTGGGATATTTCACCCTTAGTAAGTATTCTGACCAGCTTAGACAAATGCATACCAAAGACGAAAGAATCTATTTGTCTAACACGTTTGGTTACACATCACTAAATTATTTATATATTAATAAGTGCCATCACTAGGGTTTCATTATGAACTACATCTATCTTTTATATTTAGTTGCTTTGCATGAATGTAAATAAATATACAGATTCTTATATTAGAAAGTTACTTCAGCATTATCATTTTAAGTTATCACAAAAATGAAACTCCCTACTCTATGTTTTCTTTATTTTATAGTATGGACAATAAGCTTACACATGATAATGCATACACCCAATTTGCTACTATGCGATGTAAGTTAAGTGCCAAGAAAGATCTTTGGAAAGTTACTGAGGACCTCATCCAAGCATCTTCGACAAACTTCTTGAACATGCAACTCCATAGAAATGTGAGGTACATAGTCGCTAAATTACTAAGTATAAGTTATTAAACTACCACGCTTCAAATGTGATCATGAAAAGGCTTCATCATCAAGACCGAGCCATTGTTTCTAACAGTGTTTCTATGATAAGAGCATGACAGGACTTAAAGAACATGTATGCCCAAGTTACATGGGCATTTTGATTACATTTATTAACCAAACTTAATTATGTTTGTTTGAAGAAGGTGAATCAATTTCAGACTATGTCAATTAAGTCAAAATGATTGGAATTAAGCTTGTTGTTATTGAATCGTCTGAGACTTCTAAAGAACTGGCAAAACATTTAATCATTGATTTGTTTAAATGTTATGATTACATTTGAGCTAACTTCAAAGAACAACCCACTCTTAATCAAGTTGCAAACAATATGAGGCTCTTGACAATGCTTGTGTTACTAGGGCGAAGTTTGTTAAAAGAAAACTCACAATTAGAGATAGCATTTTTTGGAGATTGAATTGTCAGAAATCGTGAGAAGGGGTTTTGTTGTTATAATTATGATGGTACGGGACACATGGCATAAGATTGTTTGTAGCAAAACAATATACGTGGACCACGAGATTTGTTTTACTAAAATAGATTGTAACTTACCTCATGTGTGTAAACAATTTAAAGTTAAAACACATTTTACTGAATCTCAACTTCACAAATTTGAAAGAGTAATTTCCATGTGTTTATCTTGAGTATTTACTAACTTTGTTAGTTGTGGTTGTGATCTTCAATCTTATTGGTGGTTAGATAATTGTATCACTAATCATACATACTTTACTAATTTTGTATTACAAGATCTTTTTAAAACCGTTGGGATTGCTAGTAGAGACACATTAAGGATTGTACATTTAATTAAGTATATATACATACTTTAAATATTGAGCTTTACCAGGTTTTGTACGTTCCTGAATTATTTAAAAGACTAATGTTTGTGAATTAACTAACATACTTTAAATATTGAGCTTTATTAGGTTTTGTACATTTTTGAATTAATTAAAAGACTAATGTTTGTGAATTAACTAATAAACATAGGATTTTATTTATGATTTGCTTGTGATTATGTAAAGATTAAGGTACTTACTAAGTTATTACTAAAGCTCATAAAATTGGTCATACGAACTATGTTTGTTAGTGTTAAAGATATTTTTCTTTAGTTGTAACATTTTCGTTTGGGCCATGTTAATTTATCACGAGTTAAAAAGAGTGATATACATTGTTTCTAATTTAATATTACTAAAGACAAATTTAAGGAAATTAATATGTGATGATTATGCATTGAAAAGATGGTTAAGAAACATTTACCTAAAATTTCTTCTCATAGAACCTTATATGTTTTATAGTTACTTCACTTAAATATTACTGAGGTTTGAGTTTCATTTATACAAGGTTCTTTTTATTAATTATAGACGATTTTTCAAAGATAAATAAGTTAGATTTGCTTGATGCATTTATAGCCTAGTATAAAGTAACAAAAAAATTTATTAAACAAAAATTATTATGTATAAAATGAAATAGTGGATTTAAATTTCTATTTAAGAACTTTGTGAACTTTATTGAGATACACAATATTCATAGAACATATTATATTCCTTGTGAGAAAGGGCAAATGGTGTGATTCCAGTCCCATGTATAGGTAGCAAAAGGTTCTTTTATTAATTGTAAATGATTTTCCAAGATATACCATCGTTAAGTTTTTGGTTAATAAGTTAGATTTGTTTGATGCATTTATAACTTGATATAAAGTAGCAGAAGAATTCATTAAATAAAGATTATTATGTATAAAATTAAATAGTGCTTTATACCAAAAGAATTCACTAAGTAAAGAATAAATGTATTAAGCAAATTTAACTTATGAATAAAAAACTTAACAATAGTACATCTTGAAAAATTATTTATAATTAATAAAAAAAAACCTTTTGTGACCTATAAATGAATACTGGAATCTCAACAATATCTTGTGAAGTTCTATGCGAATAAATGTTAAGTAAATGTTTCTTAATCATCTTTCAAATGTGCAACCATCACATATTAATTTCTTTAAAGATAAGTTTAAAAAAATCAAATCAGATACAATGATGTGACTTTTTTAACTCATAGTAAATTAGCATGACCTAAATAAAAATGCCACAAGTAAATAAAACCATTTTAACATGTGACTCTTTTAACTAAACTAGCATGACCTAAATGAAAATGCCACAAGCAAATAAAACCATTTTTAACATGTGACTCTTTTAACTCATAGTAAACTAATATGACCTAAATGAAAATGCCACAAGCAAATAAAACCATTTTTAACATTAACAAACATAATTTGTATGGATTTATCACTTAGAATCATCAATTCTATAAGCATTAGTAATAACTTAGTAAGTACCTTAATCTTTACATAATCACATGCAAATCATACATAAAAACCTATGTCTGTTCATAAGCATTATACTTTTATCTAAATCAAAATGTACAAAACCTCGTGAAATTCAATATTTAAAGTATATATATGTATTGAATTAAAATTTGGACTCCTTAGTGCGTCTACACTAGCAATCCCAATGGTTTAAAAAGATTTTGTATTATAAGTGTGTCATGAAATGAGGCATATGATTAATAACACAATTAATTAACCTCCAGTAAGATTGAGGATCACAATCACAACTATCAAGCTTAGTAAATACTTAAGATAAATGTGGAGAAACTATTCCTCTAAATTTGTTAAATTAAAATTTAATACAATGTGCTTCGCTTTTAGATTGTTTTTGCACATCAGATACGTTACAATCCGTTCGGGTGAAAATAAATTATTTTTGTGGTCCATATATGTCATGTTACACCATAAAATCTTGTGTCATGTGTCTCATACCATCACAAATTATAACAACGAAACTCCTTCTCAGGATCTTCGATAGTTCGGTTTCCAATGTCGCTTTTGTGTAAGAAAGGATGTTTCCAATTGTGAATTCTCTCAACAAACTTCGCCCTAGTAAACAAGCCTTGTTAAGAGCCTAATGTTATTATAACTCCTTTGCAACTTGGTCAAGAGTGGGTTATTTTTTGAAGCTAACTTGAACATGGTTATAATGTTTAGGCAAGCCAATGATTTAAATGTTCTGGTAATTCTTTAGAAGTCTTAGATGATTCAATTGCAACAAGCTTAATTCCGTGACTCAATTAACATAATCTGGAATTGACTTACCTTTCTTTAAACAAACATAATTAAGTTTGGTTAACAAATTTAATCGAGATGCCATGTAATTTAGGCATACATGCTCTCTAAGTCCTGCCATGTTCTTATCACAAAAAACTATTAGAAACAATGGCTTTATCTTGATCATAAAGCCTTTTCATGATCACATTCCAAGCCTGGTAGTCTAATAACTTATACTTATTAACATGGTGACTATGTACCTCACATTTCACATTCCTTTGGAGTTTCACAATGTACCTCACATTCCTCTTAGTTACACATTCTTGAAGTTCGTTTAGTAGGTGTTTGGACGAGGCCTTAGTAACTTCCTAAAGATCTTTCTTAACACTTAGTTTACATTGCATAGTAGCAAATCAGGTGTGTACATTATCATGCATAAGCTTATTATCCTCAGAAACCCCATATAACAAAATAAAGAGTAGAGAGTTTTCAAATAGAAAAATTTTGTGATAACTTAAATGGTAATATAAAAATGAAGCAACTTTCTATGTCTATCTACACACATGCAAAGCAACTAGATATAAAAGATAGCTGTAATTCACAATGAAACGATAGTGATGGCACTTATCAAATATATAGATGAGCTAATGAGATGATAGATCCTTTCATCTTTGGTAAGTTGGTCTTTAAAGGTGAAATCTCAGAGCATGAAAGAGATATGGACCGTTGAACCATAGATATGTGTTCAAATTGTGAAAGAGAGCATGTGATAATTGCAATTACTGTTGTCTCATCCTGATCGAGTACATCACAAGTGGATATTTAAATGCTCCTTAAATGATTCAAAAGTATATTCCTTTCATGTATATAATGTGGGTTGTATGCTGCATTGTGCAACAATAAACAACTTGATTCCGATATTACGATAAAATACAAAGGAGTAAATATATTATTGAGGTACCCACTCATTGTTGTGATATATATCTATGTACACTCCTTAATCCATGCCTGAATACTCTATAGTCCATGCAGCACAACCCTAGCCCTTTAATAGCATTGTCACTACCCATAAATCTGTATGTATATGTCTCAATGTACATATATATTATATAATAAATAAATCAATTTAAGAAATTGTTTTTTACCAGTCAAATTGAAAAGTTTCGTACACATTTATATTATATAAATTCAATTTGTCGTGACAATTTTGAGATTAAATAGAAATTATAATGCAATTAAGAAAAAAACATGATGTTTAATAAATAACATAAATAATAAAGTTTTTAATTTGATAAATTTCATAAAATGTCACCCCTCTATACTATTATTAATATATATACTATTTAATTTAATAATTAAAATATGCTCACAAATTAAATTATTATGTATATGGCATTGTATTCACTTGTTAAAGTTTATCCTGTGGTTTTATTAGTAACTTTTAAAATAAATATCAGGTCAAGAAGTTGGTAGACACAATTTATTCTTATGTCTAAATATTAAATCACAAAACAAATCAATGTTGCTCAAATTTGCACACATTGTATATGCGATTTATATAAATAATTATAAAATGGTTGATGTAAGGATTTGAAAAAATTGGATTATATTAACTCTTTGTTCAATAGGAACTTAACTAAAAAGATTGAAAGATATTTCAATTCGATCTTACAAGTCATTTTTTAAATTTTCATTTAATTGTTAAATTTGTTACTATTATAAATATAATTTAATGCCATTGTACATATTCATTAAATAATTTTAATTTTTATAAAAGAAAAGTTGACATATTCCCACTAAGTTACGAACGGAATTTCTTAAACAAATAGTTTAACTTGCTAAAACATGTTGATGAACTTATTAACATTAACCACTTGTACACTGCGAAGGCTTCCGAGTGACTTATCCACCCCTGACAAAATTTATTAATTAATGTCGTCGTCAGTACGATGATATTATCATGTTTGTTTCAAATTTATATTTCAGATTTCATTTTCAAGATTCATCATTTGTATTTGTTAAAACATTTGACTCGTGTTTAAAATTTGAATTTGAAATGTAAACATAAAAAGTGTCCAATCTTCTAAACGTTGGAATAAGGTATGATTTTTGAATCATAGACTATCTGCCCCGATCGAATGAGAGCGTGTCTACGATTTGATTTACTTTAGCAGAGGATATCCATATCACTTAAGAAAGACGGATACAAGGGGCGGGTTTCCAGGGGGGTCGAGAGGATGCTGATGCGTCTGGGGCTACTTACACCTTCGTGGAGGTAAAATTCATGTTTTATTGGTCATTACTCCAATGCTTGGGTGCGCAGAACAACCCATGATGCCTGGTTTCTGAAGCACGACAAACTTCCGACGTTGGCCAATTCGGTTTCTGCTATGGTGAGCGCTTGGGGACTTATGGAAGCCATGTCGTAGGTCCCACGTCAGCCACCTGCGGCAGTATTTGACCAGCAAGATGCCGAACGTGACTTTGAACGTCACACTCCAGCCGTGTGGTCAGAGCCTGACATCCGGATTGACGCTCTGGTTATGGGGGAGTGGATTCTTGTCCTGCTCGTTGAGACCAAGCCTGAGCTTGGCCTTAGGACGACTTCATTGCCAGGTGAAGCGCATTCTGTCCAGTAGTTATCATCGAGGTAGCCGGAGCAACCATCCGGGTCGGAGGGGCCGCCTTCTTCGACAAGCCTGCCCACGAGCCACTCCGTCTCTGCACATACACAGGTTCTTACAAAACCGTGATCACTTGGAGCTGCTCTCCAAGGGCTTGGCGTCTATCGGACCAGCCATTTCGTCTCTTTTCGGGTTCTACACCAAGCCGAGTCAACAGAGAGTTGCTCTATCCTACCATCAGCTGGCCGGACTTCATCAGAGATGAGCATATTCAGGGTGCATATTCGGTTACTGCCCCAAGGTTCAGGCCAGCCAGCAGCATGTTGGGAGGGAGGAGCTGCTGCTCCTCCTTTCTACGTCCTGCTTCCAAACGCATCATCAAATTTTGCCAGAGATACCCTCTAGAAGTAGACGGTACCTCTATAAGCAGCTGGACGGGAAGTGGCTACTCGACCGAAGCAGATGGGTGGAAGTGCTTGACAGCGCTGGACCCAGCACTTGTTGTTTGACTCGGACGCTACTAGTTCGTTCAACATGTACAGCCTCTTGCTGGCCGGCTGGGATCTGCTGTCAATATCTTGAGGTGCACTCGACTCATCCGCACTACGTTCACGGAGACATAAATGCACAAATCTGTTGATAATCCATTTCATGGTGCAGAAAGATGACTAGTATCAAACATTGAAGAATGTGAGTCGCGAGTAAAACACATTTGTATAGATTGTTCCAGCTTTTAACAAATACTATCAAATTAATAATTATCAATAATCTTAGAAGAATTCATAAACTTAATAAATATTTTTAATAAGTTCCCTCGTACCAGTTTTTTCCACGTTACCTTTATAAAACAAATATTACACATCCATTTCATTAGGTTTTTGCACAATGGTGAGAATGAAGAGGACCCCTACAAGAGCGGAATCCGGGAAGCAGCTAAAAGAAGGAAGCTCTCAACATAGAAAGCCCGCAATTAGAAGATCGGTATGAGATTGAGAAACGGATCGGTGGCGGATTCGAAGGGCAGGTGTATAAAGTAAGAAGATACATAGATGGCAAGAACTTTGCTTGCAAGACAGTCCCTGTTAACTTCTGCCCAGGGATGAGGTGTTGTTTCTTAGAAAGCTGGCAAGCGAGGGCACAATAAAGCTGGAAGAAGTAATCCAAGACTGTGAAAGGGCAACTGGCACATAATACTGGAGTTATGTGCTTGTAGCTTACACGACAGAATTCAACAGCATGGTCCGTTATCGGAAAGAGAAGCAGCAAGCTTAATACAGAGCGTCGGTTCAACTTGCAGATGATGCATGAGAGAGACGTAGTACACAGAGACTTAAAGCCCGGGAACATACTGTTAACCTCGCATGTTCTTCCTTATCATGTTAAAGTTGCAGATTTCGGTCTTGCTAGCATCGTCTCGGATACAAACTTGCACGATGAAGCCGGAACTAGAAATTACATGGCTCCTGAAATATGGAGAGGATGGTACAGTAAGGAAGTTGATATATGGTCTCTAGGGCTTCTCTTGTACGAGTGTTTATCTGGTGAGATCCCTCTACACCACTTAACCAAGGACGATATTCGCAATAAACTTGGTAGTTGGAATGATATTTTGCCGAGTGAACTCGACTGGTCCAACATCTCCAGTGAGGCTAAAGAGTTTATACTCGACATGGCAAACATGGATATGAAAAGAGACTTACAGCAGCGCAAGTGTTGACCACCCGTGGATTTTACATCATACGAAGAAAGACCCAGTTATCAATTAAACTCCATTGTAATCATATATGTATAAATATATATGGGAAATTTTCCAGACTGACCCTCAAGTTTGATATAATTGTCTCTGTATTCTTCAAAATACCCATTTTGGCCCTTTACCATATAAACTAAACAACACAATAAACTAGCTAATCACTTCAACCGATATCTTCAAGCTCTTCAACTAAGCGTGCACTCCTCCTCTCCTTACATACTGCTGAGTGAACTCTGAACTTGGTCCACCTATAAGTTAATCCATGCACACACACACACACACACACATATCTGTGTGTGTATGAAAACCATACCTTTGAGCTTGGTATTTCTAGGAACGCGAACGGTGGGACAGTGGCGGAATTGGTGATTGGTCTCGAGCTTGCTCGTTCCTCAACTATTTCATGTGTGTGTGCCTATATATAAATATATATAGGCACACACACACATAACTATGTTAAAGTGATTTATCTATATTCATTTATATCTTGATATTACTTTGACAGAGAGATGCTAACATTTATACTTTTATATATTTATACATATATACATTTATAATAGATATTTAAATCATACTTTTTTATATTTATAATTTTTATTAACAAAACAAAACCTCAAAATATTAATATTTTAAATACCAAAACAATAATAATTGACAAGAGCATTCCAGGAATACAGAGTCTATATATGTGTGTGTGTGTGTTCTATGTCATTGAAGCTATATATATTATATTAGATGCAATACATGATATACATTATTATATTCTATATATTTACTATCAATAAATATTTTATGTTATATATTAGTATATATTATTAAAATTAATATACAACGTGATATACGTGTTATGTATTAGATTGATATTATGAAATAAACTATGCATGTAACTTAGACTGATATATACACATATTTATATATGTTGTGATAAATCTATATTTGTACAGAGAACGACTTACCCTTCGCATGTACTTTATGAGAAGTTGTTCTTTCTTCTCAAGATCGTCAACCTGAAGAGATGAACTTTAACCATTTTAATTGACATATTTATTTACTTGAACATAGCAATATTTCTTGATTAATTAAATATCCTAGTGTGTGTGTGTGTGTGTGTGTGTCATTTTACTACACGTATGCACATATGAATATAGAGAGAGGGCATATACACACAACATTATATGTTGCATACATGCTTCATTACCTACCTACTAACGTGTATGTTTAAAGATACATAACAGTGTATAATATATATATATATATATATATATATATATATATATATATATATATATATATATATATATATATATAGAGATTAGTTAGAAGTATACTTTTAAATTTTTAGTTTTAATATGAAGAAAACTAAAACCTCATGATATTAATATTTTAAATATCAAAACAATAATAATTGAAATGTTTACAATAACAGGAGGAGCTGCACTCTCTACTGAATAGTAATCATTGGGATTACCATAAGTCTGGAAATTAATATTTGATGTGTAAGTCATGTTTGGCGACCAGTCCGAAGGTATAACATTGAATGCAATAAGTGTTTGTTTCGAGATTGTTGTTACTCTCATCGAGAATGGAGCTTGCAATGCGTTTGCGCTATTCAGGCACCAGTTTGCTCCCCATATCTGATTCATTGCTTGCCACCCTCCAGACCCACCCTGCATACATGAATACTTGTTACTATGTGTGCGTGCGTGTGTGTGTGTGTGAGAGAGAAAGAGGTTCCATTGAACAACTAGAAGAAAAATGCTTCAGACCTGCGTTTGTGTGTCAGTAGATGTAAAAGTTTCAATATGAAACTGAATTAAGCAAACGTCTTAGACATGTGTGACTATGTGTAGAAGTCTCAACGCACACACACACACACACTCTGTATGCGCGCGCGCGCGCGTGTGACAACAGAGAAACATAGCATTCTATGGTTCAAATATGTAAAGTCAAAACATCCCAATGAAGTTCCGTAAAATGAAATCCCAAAATATCCTGCATTAGCTCTCACTCTCTCTCTCTTTATATATATATAACACAATGAAATCACCTGCATTAGCTCCACTAATCCGAGGTCACCGGCTCCGTCTTCGTAACGAACAAGAACAGAGAACCAGAATGGTGAGGAGCCTTGATTAACTTGGAAGGCGATTCCTTGCCTATAATCACAGTTTATCCTACACAGAAAGTATGTTAACTCTTACACTACATGAGAACTTTCCTGCTATATATTTGTTTACACACACACACACACCTATCGTATAAAACTTGAATGACACCAGAGCCGAGTAACTGGGGAGTCATTCCCGAGCTCGCAAGCTTCCCAAAGGCAGTCCCACTTAAATCAAAATGTACCCTTCCATTGGAGCAGTATCCACCTGGGCATTCATCTGTAATTGTCACAGCAATAGGCATCTCCGAACAAAGCCCCTTCTGTACGCACTTGAGCTGCATACACTTACATATTTACACATCTACACACACACGCACGCACGCACGCACACATAAAGAGAGAGGGAGGGAGAGAGAGATGTGGGTACCATGTAGCATTCGCCACATCCTTTGCCATTCTTGAAAAGAGCAGGGCTGCCTGCTGATACATCAAGCCCATAAGGTGTTCCTGGAAGCTGTCCATAGCCGCAAGCCCCTCCTGATAGCCAAGTATCAGCCTCTTGTTACAATGCACATTTCAGATCTCTCTCCCCCCCCCCCCCCGCTCTCTCTCTCTCTCACACACACACACACGCGCATACCATCGGTTCCTGCACCATTTGGACTGCCATACCAAGTTGCAGTTGCTATCTCCCAACATTGAACCTCTTTAAGCACGAAGAACGCAAGGAAAATGCAGCATTGTCTCCCCATAGATCTGTATGCATATAATCAAGCAGGGGTTTGAATGTACATACATCTTGTATAATAAATAAATAAATTGAAAAAATTATTTCCGTACCAGTCAAACTGACAGGTATTATATTATACAAATTCGAAATAATCTCCGTGATTATAAGATTTGTCGTGACAATTATAAAATTAAATGGAAATTCTAATGCGATTAAGAAAAAACCATTATGTTTAATAAATAACATAAACATTAAAGTTTTTAATTTGATAATTATTGATTTTATAGTAATTTGTTATATACAAATGTGTTTTTCTCGCAACTCACATTCTTCATGTTTGATAGTAGTCATCTTTCTGCACCATGAAATGGATTTTTACTCCTCACAATCCAGTAAATGCTTCAAACAACCTTGCTCGTCTAGACATTGTAGGAGGAGGTTCTGTAGACAAAGGTATCCATTAACGTAGTGGGATGAGCCGAGTGAACCTCAAGCTATTGACAGCAGTCTTGCAACCATTCCAGTCTGGGCAACAAGAGGCGGTACATATTGAACGAACTAGTAGCGTCCAGGTCGAACAACACTAATGTAGCAAGGGGAAGAGCAGCAGCTTCTCCCTCCCAACATGCTGCCGACTGGCCTGAACCTTGGGGCGTGAGTACTGAGTAACCGAATATGCACCCTAAATATGCACATCTCTGATTAAGTCCGGCCAGCTGATGGCAGGATAGAGCAATTCTCTGTTGACTCGGCTTCGTGTAGAACTCGATAAGAGAAGAAATGGCTACGCCAAGCCCATGGAGAGCAGCTCCAAGTGATCACGGTTAAAAACATGTGTATGTGCAGATACGGAGTAAAAGGCTCGTGGGCAGGCTTGTCGAAGAAGGCGGCCCCTCCAACCCGGATGGTTGCTCCGACCACCTCGATGATGACTACTGGACAGAATGCGCTTCACCTGGCAATGAAGTCGTTGGCGTAGTACCCCTAAGGCCAAAGCTCAGGCTTGGTCTCAACGAGCAGGACGCCCCCATAATCAGAGCGTCAATCCGGATATCAGGCTCTAACCACACGGCTGGAGTGTGATGTTCAAAGTCATGTTCGGCATCTTGCTGGTCAAGTACTGCCGCAGGTGGCTGACGTGTGACCTACGACATGGCTACCATAGCAGAAACCGAATTGGCCAACACGGAAGCTATCGGAAGTTTGTTGTGCTTCAAAAACCAGGCATCATGGGTTGTTCCTGCGCACCCAAGCATTGGAAAAATGACCAATAAAACATGAACTTCACCTCCACTAAGGTATAAGTAGCCCCAGACACTGGGGAGCACTCGACCACCCTGGAAACCCAAATATTATGTCTCCTTAAGCACTATGGATATTCTCTCCTTGTGTTACAGCTATGGTCTTTGATCAAAGGTTTAACTATGATTGATGTCATGATTAAGCTAATCATGTTTTAGGGAAACCTTAATTTTGGAGAGCTTTTGAGAATGGAGTTCAACAGTTTGGAGGTGAGCTAGTGTGTTCTAAGGTTGGGCGGTGAGTTAAGTAGCATTTGGGTATGGTGCCATAGGAGTGTAATAACTTGGTATGAAAGCCAAGGTTTGAGATAACTTTGCTTCATTGTGTTAAGCGGATATCATGTCGAATTATGTGCTAATCCAAAGTATTGGTGAGAGATTCGTGCAGCTGATGAGGATGCACCTATGTGGAATTAGTCAACCCTCTTCCATAGGCAAGTGGACTATGATGTTAAGTATCAAGAGAAGTTCTTTATGCTTTAAGAGATGAGCTAGAAGAGATTAAGGAGCTCCTCAAGTGTGGATGATTCGAGAACAAAGCTTGGATGGAACACGATGCTCTAGGAGCAATAATAATCATCACGTGACTAGAGCCGAGCGACGGTTCTTTCAGAAGAAGCCTCTTCCTGAGTTTGATGGTGCACGGCAGATCAACATATCTCATGGTTGAGCAAAGTGACAAACTGATGAGACTACTCATTAAATTAAGTTCTTAGCTGCATCCTTGGGATTAAAAGGAGAGGTAGATTCATGGTGGAATCATGTGGAGTCTTTGACTACCTAGACTCACTTCATGAATGCTTTCAAGGAGTATGCATCTACATACGACGCACATGATGCTTGTCTCAAGCTTTAAAGATTTTAAACAAGGGAATCTCTCACTTGGAAACTATATTAACAAGATGTGAGCGATAATAAACAAGATGAGAGCATTTATCGCTCACATCCTGAGATGTCATTCACTTTCCAATGTGACTACTTCATTGATGGACTAAGAGTGCCCAGTTGGTGACTGCATTAGAGAGTCGGAAGAAAGAGTTTAAGACTCTTGATGAGGTAGTGGAGGAGGCATATGTGGCTGTTACACAAATGGAAAGGAGTGCATTAGTAACTGGAAAATGAAAGGCTTGGGAGGACTCTAAGATTGAGGAGTATCGAACCAAGTTCTAGAAGAAGTATGACAATGATCTTAAGAGTTTTAAGCATCATGGAGGTAATAAGAAGTACCAGAAGGGCAAGGGAGTTAGTCAGAGCCTTGACAATCGTGGATGCTTTGAGTGTAATGAACCAAATCATTACATCAAATATTATCCTATCTTCAAGGCTAGGAAAGCCAAAAATGAAAAGTATGTGAATGAGATGGGACGAGAGGAAGTGACTTCGAAGCATCAGAAAACTCCAAGCTGTAAGGTGTTGTCTATAGTAGCTAAAGAGCTAAGATGTGTGCTTGGGAACACTGCTATAGTTGTCTTTAAGACTAATCCTGACAATCTGATTCACTTTAAAGGAACGATCAACAAAGTTTCAATGTTAGTTCTGATAGTAGTGATGAGTTAATCTCTTTGAGAGACTAAACTTGCCAACTAAGAGGACTGATCTATACACGGTGGAAGGAGTTGCTACCTCATCACAAGAATAAAATGCTTGTGTAGAGCTTGCATTGGAAGTTGGAGATATGCCCTTCAAGGAGTAATTCTTTTTAAGGCATTATAATCTTATCCTTGCGATGACTTTAGTGGATAAGTACCATCCACGGCCTAATTAGACTAAGAAGGAAGTAAAGGTGACTTTGAATGGAAGGAGCCACGTCCTCAAAGGAGTTGGTTACATGCATGTTTTTAAACTTTTATCGGCTATTGCTTTGAAGAATTCAATGCGCATTTTGAGGTCATTGAGTGATGAATTTTATTATGTCCACTTCAAGGAAAGTTAATGCTACCAATGTGAAGGACGAGTTAACCACCATGTCACTATTCAACGGTCAACGATCAACTATCAACAGTTGATCAACTCTTGTGCATGAGGTGTTGGGGAAGTTTGAGGATGTCGTTCCCTCTCATTTGCCTATAGGAGTGCCACTATTTTGTGGAGTGGACCATGAGATTGAGCTTGAGCATGGTGTTAAGTCGATTTCATGGAGTCCATATCGTTTGAGTTTCTTAAAGGAGTTGAAGGTGAAGAAACAAGTGGAGGAGTTATTAACACAAGGATTAATTCAGCTTAGCAAGTTACCTTATGGAGCTTCGATGCTCTTTATGCAGAAGAAGGACGGATCAATGAGGATATATATCAATTACTGTGCCTTGAAGGGGCAAGGTGGTTTACCAAAATTGACTTACAAAGCGGGTATCACCAAATTGTTGTGAAAGAGCAGGACGTTGCTAAGACAACATTCAGCATGGTTATTTTGAGTTTCTTGTTATGCCGTTTGGTATGACAAACACCCCTACGACATTCATGTAGTTAATGAATTTCATTTTTGCTGATTATATCGATTGTTTTGTTGAAGTCTTCTTAGATAATATTCTCATCTATAACAAAACTTTAGAGGAGCATCTGAAACATCTACATTTAGTGCTACAAACTCTTAGGGAGAAGAAACTATATGCTAAGCTCTCGAAGTGTGAGTTTGTTAAGGAGGAGGTGGAGTACCTCGGGCATATTGTTTCTAAGGACGGTATTGCTTCTGATCCTAAGAAGGTAGATGCAGTGGTAAGATGTTAAAGAAAGAGCTAGAAGCCTTGAATGAACTGACAATAGTAATTAGCCAAGCCCATAAAACTCATGAGATCTTTAATGAGGAAGAATGTTGTGTTTGAGTGGTCTACAAGACAAAGTGCAGCATTTGAAGCTTTGAAGACTATGTTGACAACAACACCAGTGTTAGCTATCACTACTAAGAACAAGTCTTATGAGGTGTACACAAATGTGTGTGGCTATGTCATTAGAGGAGTTCTTATGCAAATTGGTCATGTCATTGCTTTTGAGAGTTGAAAGCTAAATGATATAGAGTGTTAGTACTCGACTTATGATTATGAACTGATGGCTATTGTGCATGTTGTGTGCACCTAGAGGCACAACCTACATAATGGACGTCCCTTCAAAGTGTTTAATGATCACAAACATTTAAGGCATTTCTTAGATCAGAAGGATCTAAATGTTAGGTAGGCTTGTTGGTCAGTGTTTCTACATGAGGTTTTAGGACTTATGATTGTCCATTATAAGGAGGGAAGAAAAATGTGGTTGTAGATTAAACGATTAAATGTTATTGGAAGGATAAAAGAAAGTTTGGTTTTTTTGATTCGCAAAGCACAAGCTAAGGATTTAGATTGTCAGTAGTGTCTTAAAAGTTTGGTGGAGCCTTATATTGAGCAAAATGGTTTTCTACTGTACAAGCAACGGCTAGTAGTGTTTAAGACAACGGAGCTTGTTACAGCAATTATGCATGAGATGCATGATAGTCCATTTGCTAGACATGGAAGAGAAGACAAAACATATGACTTGGTGAAACGTCAATTCTTGTGGCCTAACATGAAGGAGGACATTGTGGAATATGTTCGCACTTGTGCTAAGTGCCAGTTGGTTAAGGCCAAGAGAGCTGGAATGTTGATTGCCTCAAGGAAGATGAGAAAGTATCTCTATGGATTTTATTATACATCTTCCAAGGACACTACATTGCAATGAACATGTGTGGGTCATTGTGGATCACTTGAGTAAGTATGCTAAGTTCATTCCTTTGAAAAAGAATGTAACAGCAAAGGAGCTTGCATTGGTGTATCTAATGCAGGTGTATCCTAAGCATGGGATGCTAGAGAACATTGTTAGTGACCAAGAAAGCAAGTTCACTTTAGTTTTTTAGGTGAAGTTTTATAGAGAACTCGGCACTAAGGTGAACTTTAGTAGTGGAGATCATCCGCAGTCAAATGGCCAGACTAAGCGTGTAAACCATGTTCTAAAGGATATATTAAGAACATGTGTGGCCGAGAAGCAAGGACAATGGGACAAGTTTTTGCCTTTGAATGAGTTTGCCTAAAATAACAATAAAGCATAGCTCTTTGAAATGTAGTCCATTTTATACTTACAAAGGCAAACATCCTCGGTATTCAATAGATGTTGGAATATGCTGAGAAGTGGTGAGAATGGATGTTGAAGTTCATAGCTTGGCTATGGAGATGAACAAGATACTTTTGATGTGTCAAAGAATTTGCTTAAGGCAAGGGACTGAACTAAAAGGCTAGTTAATGAGAAGTGCACTTACAAATAGTTTACAAAGTGTTTCTACAAATCATCTTTGTTTCTTCATTGAAGTGTAGTTCTCTACAACCATTGCAGACTAGGAAGTGTGAGAAGCTAAGTCCTTGGTATGCTGGTCCATACAAGATCATTAAGAAGATCAATGTTGTGGCTTACAAGTTGTCTAAGGGAGTGCAACTACATCTTGTGTTTCATGTGAGTCAAAGAGGGTCTTGTACATGGAGAAGTATTAGTACACTCACTTGAAGAGTCAAAGGAGTCTAACTAGGAGGATGTTTAAAACAACTTGTTTTTGAAGGAAATCATCGACGTAAATCTTTGTAAAGTGTACACAATTAGAACTTTTTCCAAAGAGGAAGGAATGTTACAGCCAGACATTGGTCCATGGTCTTGGTCAAAAGTTTACGTGATTGATTTCATGCTTAAGCTAATCACATTTTAGGGAGACCCTAATTTTGGAGAGCGACAACAACTTTTGAGAGTGGAGTTCAACTTGTTGCAGCTTGGGGTGAGCTAGTGTGCTCTAAGGTTGGGCGGTGAGTTAGGCAGCATCTAGGTATGATGTCGTAGGAGTGTAACAGCTCGCATAACGTCAAAGTAAATCAAATCATAGAGCACGCTCTCATCCAATCGGATGACATGAGTATGATTCAATGGGTAGATTTACGATTTGGACATATAGTTTGCTAATCACAAGCTTTTGATTGACATCACAGGTTGTCTATGTGGCAATTCAAAAATCATAACCTTGCTCCAACATTTAAAACATTGGACCCTTTTTGTGTTTACATTTTAAATTTAATCAAATTCAAATTGGAAAGAAAAATTCATGAGTCAAATGTTTTAATAAATATAAATGATGAATCTCAAAAAAATGAAAGCTGAAATATAAAATGGTAATTCAAAAAATAAACACACCATTGTATGAATGATATTAATTAATATAAAAAAAAATTATATTTTGATAAGGGTGGATAAGTCATTAAAAAGCAATACAAATGGTTAATGTTCATAAGGTTGGTTGTAAATATGTATATTTAAAAGCTTTCTGCTGTTACATATTTTAGTAATTTGAACAATTTATTTAAAAAATTATGTTATAACTTGTTGGTAAAGATGTTAATGAAAATATTTGTTGATTTAGATTGAACTTAAAATCTTTTAATGAGAATATTTGTTGATTTCAAAATCTCTTATTAAAGATCAAAGATCACCATTAACATCTTTAACAACAAGTTATAAAATCTCTAGGTTTGATTTTTAACTCTAGGTTTGATGGTGTCTTTGATGTCATTGCAAGGTTTAACTCAAGGTTTAATGGTGTTCCTTGATAAGTGTGCATTTGCATTGATATATAAGTTGATTCGGTATTCGTGAAAGTACAATATTAAATTATATATGATGTAAGATAAGTTTATCTAGAGGCCAACATAACATTTAACTAAAAGCCTCCAATATAAATTTTAATTAACATAAAGAAATTAATTACTATGTTATTTACATTTGGGTGACAAACTTTCCATATGTGGAAAAGTCTCCAAGTGACTTCATGTCACATGTGATGCCTCTGGCAGTTGAGTTAACAACTTAGAGAATGACAATTCTGAAGTACTTAATTTTATGTAATGCAAAGGGGTAATGGAATTTATGCGAATTTTTTTTTGTTGACTTTGCATAGAGTAATATATTAGTTTTAATTAATTTTTTTAACATATATAGTCTTAAATTAGATGTCAAAGAGGATGTTGATATTTTCAAAAGCGGAGAGTGTGTTATAGTTTTATTATAACCATCTTTACTTTGGAGGTTAACTGTTATTACTTACCAAACTATATTGACAAGTATAGAGGAAATATGCTTGCTTAATGCACATGGATATTTAATGATGGCATGGCCAGGTGTCATTAAATATTTGTAGGAAATTATGAATGAAGTTAGACCTCCATTTAGAAAACTCTTCTATTATTTTTCATATCTTGGTTAGATTCATGATTGGTTTTGGTGAGTTTAACATGTTGGATATAATTAAAAACACCCCTAAGATTGAACTTGGCCTAGGGTTGTCCTAAACCCCTAGGGATAGGATTTAGGGGTCGATGGTCATTAGGCTAAAACACACAAAATATTATTATTTTGGGAATAAGATTTTGCCAACCCACTTTATAAAATAAGAAAAAACAAAGGAGGAAAGGCCTCTATCATATATATAAAGTAGGATAGGTATGGGAAAAGCATGTTAAAGACTAAGAGGTGTCTAGTTTCTTCCTCTCTGCCAACATAAGCTCATTTTATGTCATTAAAGCTTTGTGCCACCCACATGTGGGGTATGTCACACCCTAAAGGTAAACTTACCCTTAGCATTGGCAAATTCACACTGTTGTGCCCGAGTACATTGCATTAGGGAGTTAGTCAACTCCTTTCCTTTGGTATAACCCAATTGCACACCTAAAAGGTCTTGTTGAAATACACATTTCACTAGTCAAACAAGTTCTCATTACCATGTTCTTAAGGGTTCCTAGAGAGGGGTTTAGCATCTACAAACCACCAAGTGTAGATCTTAAGTTTGAAGGGTTATGGTAAGATAACCCACATCTTAAGAAATAATGTCACATAAACATATGATACTAGGCTAGATGACAAATGATACAATGTTTGAGGCATGTCCTTTAGGGTTGTGTTATGGGTTTAATGCCAAGGGGCTAGATACTTTAACAAGTAGGCATGCTTGTGCTTACATCAGGGTGTAAAGTCTTGGGCATCCACTCAAGGGAGGTTAGGCCTCGTAACTAGGTGTTCTAATTAGCACACTTGGTTATGGGGTGTTCTCCTTGGGGAAGTGAACATATCTAGTGATTGAACAACCTAGCTCGTTATCAAGAGCCCTTTTGTGAGGCATTTGCATATTCGCATGCTTAGGGTTGTCCAAAGGGGTTTGCTTAGTAGAACACTTGTATTTGCCTATGGTGCACATCGTGTTACCACTATGTACCAACCCTAGGTCTAGGAGATAGCCTAGCCTCGTGATCCCTTGGGGGTTAGTCATGGGATAGGGTACCCCTTGTTCCCTAAAGGGGTTGTGCTCCTGAATGCGGGTGATTTCTTAAGGGGTAAGTCATGGTGCCTGAACTTTATCATAGGGGTATGTGCAAGGTATGTCTCCTTAGTGTGGTTAGGACATGAACTTATTTAAGTTTCATGAAAGTCTACTCGAGTTTTTTGGGGATAATCATTTTAGGGGACTTAGGGTAGGACCCTAAGGTTTGTGCCTTTTTGTGCATCTAAGTCAGACTCTTAGAACTATTTTAGAAAACTTAGGTGTTAACACCATCTGGCTACTTGGTCCACATGGTGCCACATGTTAACCCATTAAAGCTCTGACATTACCCTTAGCGTGTGACGTACCCTTACATGCTAGAAGTTAGGGTAGCACAAAAGGCATGTCTTGATGGATTAATTTAGGCTTATTTCGAGGAGGAAGGAATTAGAGACCTTTCATTCTCTGGCATGTTCACTCCACACTTACTTTACTTAATTTATGTGATGGAGAGCCCCCCTCATGTCCTTGTTTTATAAAGTGGCATTGAATGTTAGTTCCAATGCATTTACACTTGGTGAGATTTAACCTAAGGGTCCACCTACCTTAACCCCGAGGGGTTTAGGGTGTGGTGTTGGGGAAACCATACGTCAAACATCTTTTTAACTATATTAGACATGTTGAACTTGCCAAAATCAACCAAAAATTTAACAGATACACAAAAAACAAGGGAAGTATTTTTTAAAAAGTAAGTTTTAGCTTCATTTAGAGTTTCTTGAAATACCTATCGACACCCAACTGAACTATCAATAGGTACCCAAGAATGCATGTTTCTAATGCTAACATATTTTAGTAAGTAATAACCCGAGTAGTCATAATAAAAAACTATGACAAATACAATAATGAAAGTGGCCACGTGGGGGGGGGGGGCAAATAACGATTTTGTCTTGCAGAAGGGTGCTTGCGAAGGCTTTAAAGAAGGTTATGAGGGCCTTTAAAACTAAAGAGGAAGTTGCCAATCCCCTTCATTCATGTTGTTTATTGTCACAACCTTTCGCTCTCCACTTAAGCCAACAAGACAAAAGGCCAATTGGTCTTTATGAGAAAGCCCCTGGTCATGATGACTAAAGTTCGCTTGGGTCTTTTTCCCATATATCCCACATATCCCACAATTTTTACCTAGCTTGTCAACCCACCAGGTTAGAACTATGACATTTATGTTTTATGGATGGAATTAAATAGTGTAGAAGAGCAACTTTTAATTTTCAAAATGATAGTTCAAGAGCCTAAATCAAGAGGGATAGGTGTGTGACATGGTTCTAGACCACACTCATTGTATTCCAAATTGGACCACAATCGGCATTTATCTTTAAGATTCTTTGTAAGTGGTGTGGAATACATATGTTTTAATTGTTGAGTTTGGCATTATTATGTTCGATGATAACAATAGCATATCGTAACATATGTTGGGAGAAAAGTCTTGAAATTACGAAGCTTTTGAACACTATGCTTAATGTTTGCTGAAAGTATAGACTCACCACCATTAATTTTGCAGGTTCATGTTGACAAAGCCAACCCTATATGAATAGCTCTTCATAATGTATTAAAAAATGGTAACAAAATGAAAGCTAAGAAGAAAAACTATATGTTCCATTATATGTAATTCGTGTGACAAATAACTAAGAAGTGAATTCTAGAAAAATAGGGCTAAACACATGAACTTGGTGTGTTTTTGGATGGAGGAATTACATAAGATGGAGAAGCTAGTTATGTTAGAATCTTTTTGGAATGTGCAAGCATTAAATGTTCATGCTTTAAAGACTTGGTTGGCCTTGTGAATCAAGCATGAAGATCATATTTTGATGGTGGAGATTTATGATTTAACATAGCAAGGTATTGTTAACATACCCACCATGAACAACATGGAGGTGGTTCACGGGAGAGCAAGGAAGGCACAACTAACAAAGTATGTGGCCTTATTAATACTAAAGGGAAGGTATTAGGTTCTGGAAATGCTTATTAATAAAGTTCATCATAAATTATCAATTGAAAAGTTTGTGTTGCCAGCTACCATTATCGACCTTGTTGACATGGGGGAACACATGGCATCATTTCATCAACTAATGTTCATGTTTATACCATTCATAGAACATCTACTAGAGTGGACAACACTAACGAGCGCCATTCACATAGGCATGACATCAATTATGCAAAACATGTAATTCCAAATTTGGGAGGAAGAAGCTTAGATTTCAAGATGTGGAAGAAGAAAATGTACATCTAATGGACTTGGTCATTAGGAGAATAGAAAAGTGAAGTCAAGTGAAGTGTTTGGGCCTTACAAAAGAGGGTGAGACTCTATGCAGCCACTTGATAGGGTATCCTTAATGTGTTCATGCTCTGAGATTCTTTAGTATGAGGAGTTATATGAACACCATCAAGAATGTGGAACATGTGTAGCAAATGATGTGGTTTTGTCTTCATTCTTTAACCTATTACAACCATCCTTATGTAAGGTTCCTTTATACATGTACTGTCCAAGTGCATGATGTGTGGCATGTTTAGAAAAGAACAGACTTAGGAGGTGAAATCTCTCTAGTAAGCAAGCTTTAGAATGAACATACACTAGTATGCCTTACCACACTCAACAAAAGGACTCTGTTGCCACCAAGAGGACTAGGGTGGTTAGCATGGGTGCCTTCATTCGGTGAGAATAATATGTCAAAAGAATAAGAGAAGAACTATATCCAGACAAAAATACTCCAAGGACATATTAGTAGAAGTGATATAATGGGAAAGACATAAAATGTTAATTGTGAAAATTTTAAGGTTATCATCATTTCCATCTTATACATGTGTAAGATTTCAAAGAAAAAAAGCTGGAGTTCGTGTTTGCACATGTACTTCATCTACATCTACATGCTTGGATTAAACCCAAATGTCATGATGGTGTATCCTAAGTGGTTATTGATTGTGCGAGAAATAATGAACCACCAATTATTGTGTTATAGTTTTATTATGACTTCATTTTACTTTGGATGTTGACTGTGGTTACTTACCAAACTATATTGACAAGCCCTAGTAATCTAGCCGACTATCACTAGATACCTTGAGAAACTCTAAGTGAAGGTAACACTTACCTTCTTAAAAACTTTTACCCTCATTTTCCATGTCCCGATTATGTTACTAATTGATTTTGGTGAGTTTGTCATGTCAGATATGGTAGAAACACCCCTAGGGTTGCCTTAACCCCACGCCCTAAACCCCTTGAATTAAGATTTAGGGGTTGATGGGTTGTTAAGTTAAACTCACCAAGTATATTTCTATTGTGAATGAGATTTTGTGCTTACAAAATAGGAAAATAACTGTCACATATATTAAATTGGATATGTAGTGAAAGTTCTTGGGTTTATAACTAAACTCATTATTCTTTATCACCCTCTATTATGTCCTCAACTTTCAGACAATAGGTAGCTTACCCTTAACATTGACGAATCCATGCCTAGAAGTCTTGTTGAATTGGACGTTTCAAGGTTCATATATTGAGGCATGTCTCCAACCTCCTCCATGTCAAGCTAAGAACAATACTCACAGTTAAGCATGGCACATTCGTGCCCTTGTCCAATTGTGAGCATGAAATTTTGGTTAATAGGTTCTTTATACCATATTCCTAAAGGTTCACATAGGGGGGATCTAGAGTTGACATTTACAAACCACCAGATGTAGCTTTTGAATCTAAAAGACTATGGCAAGATAGCTCATGTTGGAAAACAATGTTACATGGACATGTGACATTAGGCTAATTAACACATAGAGGCACGCCCTTTGGGTTTGTGTTATGGATTTAACATCGAGGGGTGCTTGTGCTTGCATCAGGGTGCTTAGCCTTGGGCACCGACTCATTAAATTTGGTAAATAGGTGTGCTATTGACACACTTATGTAGAGGGTGTTCTCATTGAAATATAAGGGTTAAACAACCTAAACTCGTTAGCATGAGCTATTTCATAAGGCACTTGCAAGGTCGTACTTAAGATTATCCAAACCTAGCCTTGGGGAGTTTATTTAACAAAATACTTATGTCTGCCTATGGAGCACACTCATGTTTCATTCAGTATTAATCTAAGGTCTAGGGTATGACTACTCAAACCCTTAAGGGTTAGTCATGGGTCATGGTACCCCACCCTAAAGGGGTTGTATTCTCAAATGGAGGATGAAGGTGATTCCTCAAGAGGTAAGTCATAATGTTTAGCTTTATCATGGGGGTATACACAAGGCATGTTTCCTTAGTGGGTTAGGGCATGAGCTTATTTAGGTCTCTTAAGGTAGGATCCTAAAGTTTACTTAGATTATCCTCTAGGGTTCGAAGATAATTATTTTAAAGGACTTAGAGTATGACTCTATAATGTAGTTAAATCTTTTATTGGTAAGAGAAAACCAAACAACATTGATAACTCAATGTAGTGGTTTTGCTTCTTTTTTTTTTTTTTTTAATAGTTTTCTTATTTTGATTTATATTTCTTTATGCAATTCAGTCATAGGTGCAAAAATGCTAAGCAACAAACTTCAGTATTGACATGCATGCTTGGGCATGAGAAACGAGCTTCTAAATGCATGCCCAAGGAACTTGCTACCATGGATACTCAAGATCTAGTCAATTTAGGATTGAAAAACTATAATTCAAAAGCAATGAGATGGAATTTGTAAGTTCTTGAGTCCCTATTTATTTTATGAAATGTGTATTTATATTGATGTTTTATCTTTCTATTTCATGAGACTCAAGCTGTCATAGTTTTTACTATGACTCGACCCTTTACTTTGGGGTTTGACTGTTGTTACCTACCGAGTTATGTGGCGAACCCTAGTTGTAGTGAGAAACAGCCCCGCTTAGTGCACTTAGGTGTTTAGGGGTAGTCCGGCCGGCTGTCACTAGGTACCTCGAGAAACTCTAGGCGAAGGTAGTACTTACCCTCTAGAAAACTCTCCCCAGTTTGACGTTACAAAAGATAGGTTTTCCGTTAAATATAGCTTGTCAAAAAGGGTTAGGGACACCCTAGGGTTGACCTAACCCTAGGGTTGCCCTAACCCACGCCCTAATACCCCCCCTAGGGGTTAGGTTTAGGGTTAGGTTAGGACAACCATTTTCTCTAAGGGCTGGCATTTTGTGCCAGCCCACTTACTCATTTAGGTAAACAGGGGGGGGGGGTCCGTCACATAAATAAGGTAGAGTATATGTAGTGAGGCTTCCTGGGTTCAAAAGAGAGCTCGTTAACCTCCTACCGGTGCAAGCTAAGCTTGTGTCGTCAAGGTGCAACCCTCCGTTATGCCGCCCAAACTTCCACACGATAGGGGTACAACCCACCCTAGGGTTAGACTATCCTTATCGTTGGCAGGATCTTGCCTTTGAGATAGGGGCACGTCACTTCCAAGGAGTTAGTCAGATTCCTTGGTTCGAAAACCTGCCCGGAAGCTCAAAGACATTGCCCGAGTTCACGTTCCGCAGAACTAGTGGTTGAGGCCTTGCTCCGGCCGCCTCAACCACGCCAAGCTAGGAACGACACCTAAAGCTCGGCTAGTCCGTGTATCCTGATCCACAAGGTGAGTCTCGTTCGCGGGCTTAGTCAGTTAGGGTTTGAAAGGCTTGGGTTCCTAATACGGGTTATTTTACCAGATTCCGTGGGGTTTCCAGAGAGGGGATTCCAGGGTTGGCACCTGGCAAGCCGCCTTTGTGGCACCAGGTAAAAACTCTGACAATTGGTATCGAGCAAGTTCTCTGCGGTCAGTAGGACTGCCTTAAGTTATAGGGTGTTTCAATGTTTAGATAACTCTAAATTCTTGTTATACTCTATTGCTTTCGGTTGACAATGTCTGTATTTTGCGCAGAGAGTTTGATCCTGTGAGTTGTCAAACTTCGGAGAACACTTGCTCAGTGAGTCGGCGTGAGATTCTAGGTATGTCCGAAAGTCTTATGCTAGTTTAAGCTGATGTGTGTGGGTGTACAACCTGTGCAGGGTGTTTCCAGTTTCACATTGGGAATATTCCAAGCATATTCTCCGAGTGTTGACACTAGGGTTCAAACGATGAGCAAGAGAAAGCAACCAGAGCCTGAGGCAGAGAGGGCTGTCGCAGAGGCTCAAAATGAGGAGATGGATGAGGCTGATCCAGGTCGACCCCCTAGGGTTAGACAACGACCTGGTTGGCGAGAAATAATGATGGATGCCCTAAATGAACTTCGAGGGGATGTTCTGGGTTGAACGACCGAATCGATAATGTTGCCGTTCGGATTCCAACGAATACAGCAGTGCCGATGTTCCGCAACCAGACACACGGAAAAAGAAGAAGAAGCATGACTCAGAGTCAGGTTCCTCTGAATCAGATTCTTCGACGGAAGTAGTTGGTGGAGGTCCCAGTAAATTCAAACCGGTAAAGCCTTCGAATTTCATGGGTTCAAAGGATTACAAGGTTTTGGATGACTGGTTGTATGATATGGAAAGCTATTTCGAGGCTGCTTCCGTGAGAAAGACAGAAAAGGTTGCATGTGCCAAGCAGTTTCTTAAAGAAGAAGCTAAGACTTGGTGGCGAATTGTTGAAGGTGAACGTGGATACCGAAACAGCTGGAAGCACATGAAAAAGGAGATCAAAAAGCAGTATATGCCGGATGATCTCGGTTTGCGATTGCGTGCTGACCTGGCACTTTGTCAACAGGGAGTTCGGGGAAGTCCTATGGACCACGTTTATCGATTCGAAAGTGTACGGCGATTGGTGCCAAATATGAGTGATGAAGCTCGAAGTTGCTTCATGGCTAGCTTGAATGAGAAACGCGAAGAGAAATCTTAAGGTACAAGCCAACAAGCTATCGGGAATGTCAAGAGGCAGCTCAAAAGGTTGCTTATGGCATGTCGTTAGAAGACTTGTACAAAGGGGAGGAAGCAAAACCTAAACCAAGGAGGTTTCCTCCAAAGTCTGGGTTCAGAAGGTTTGATAGGCGACCAGATCAATCGCCATCAATTCGAAGTGCAAGTCCCTTTGTTGGCAGTTCCAAGTTTTCGGACACATCAAGACCCACCGGATTTCGGAAACCATTGGCGTTACCACCTCCTCAGCAGACCAAAGGATCGGCTCCAAAGTCTGCTCCCCCGCGTTCCGCAGGCGGGGTCGTGAAATGTTATAATTGTAACAAGCCTGGTCATTTTGCTAAAGAGTGTCCGGCACCCTCACAACAATCAGGACATTTCAAGGCGATGGTAGAAGAGGAAGTTGCTGAACCAGAAACGCTTGAAGATCCGGAAGATGAGTCAGAAGAGGTAATGTTGTGCCAGACACAACCTGCCTTATTCGCTATTCAAGACAAAACTGACCCTTTGCTATATTTGACAGGAAGGATACGAGGGGACCGAGTCCGAATGATGATCGATACTGGAGCAACATACAACTTCATATCGACTAGTCTAGCTCGTCGATTGAATTTGGATGTAATAAAGATGTGTGAAATAAAGATCAATTTTGGCAAAGGTTCTCAAAATACTAATAATATAGCAAGGGCAGTTCCTGTCCAAATCAAAGATTGGAAGGCTAAGCTAGACTTAGTTGTCTTGAATATGACGGGGTTTGACTTTGTTTTGGGTATGGAATGGTTCCATAAACATGTAATCGAAATGAGGGGTTCTGGAGACAATCGGATCACGCTTGCAGCAGATAAAGAAGACATTAGAAAGACCACGCTCAAAATGGAAACGCTAACTGATAAGGATTGGAATCCTATGTTCCTTACCTTAACTCAGTTGCGTAAGGCAGTTAGACATCAAGAACGTGTGTTTCTTGCAATGGTTTTGGATACTGGTGAAGTCAAAATAGGAGATGGTCAAGAATCTGTTCCTAAACCTATTTTGGAAGTCTTGAACATGTTTAAGGATGTGTTGCCAGAAGACTTGCCGCCCGAGTTACCTCCACGTCGAGTTGTGACCACAGGATAGAGATTTTGCCAGGTTCGTCTCCACCGGCAAGAGCCCCATATCGGTTGAATCTCAAGA